>CAUYQV010056579.1:0-38516 GCA_963574575.1 Galagoides demidoff | reverse complement strand
TGGCATCACAGCTCATAGCAACCTCCAACTCCTGGGCTCAAGCGAGTCTCCTGCCTCCGCCTCCCAAGTAGCTGGGACTACAGGCACCCGCCACAACGCCTGGCCATTTTTTGGTTGCACCCATCATTGTTGTTTGGCGGGCCCGGGTTGGGGATTCGAACCTACCACCTTAGGTGTATGTGGCTGGCGCCTTAGCTGATTGAGCCACAGGTGCCAAGCCGAAACATTCTTTTTCTTCTGGGTAGATACCTAGTAATGGGATTGCAAGATCCAATGGAAGGTCTATTTTTAGCTCTTTGTGGATTCTCCAGGCTTCCTTCCAAAGAGGCCATATCATCTCACAAACAGTGTAAAAGTGTTCCTTTCTCTCCACACTGTCACCAGCATCTGCAGCTTTGGGACTTTGTGATGTTAGCAATCCTCATTGGGGATAGGTAATATCTCAAGGTAGTTTTGATTTGCATTTCTCTGATAATGAGTGATGATAAGCATTGTTTCCTGTGTTTCTTTGCTATTCATCTGTCTTCTTCAGAGAAGGTTCTATTCATATCTCTTACCCAGTGATAGATGGGATTGTTTGCTCTTTTCTTGTTAATTAACTTGAGTTCTCTGTAAATTCTAGTTATCAATCCTTTGTCAGATTCATAACATGTAAATATCTGTTCCCATTCTGAAGGTCGTCTGTTTGCTTTGATTTTTGTGTCCTTAGCTGTGCAGAAGCTAATTAAGTCCCATTTATTTGTTTTTATTGTTGTTGTGATTGCCAATGGAGTCTTCTTCATAAAATATTTCCCCAGGCTGATATCATCAAGGGTTTTTTCCACACTTTCGTCTAGGATTTTTATCGTTTTGTGTCTTAGATTTACATCTTTTATCCAAGTCAGATACCTTTCCAATAAAGCACACCAGAAAACCCATTGTCAATTGATTAACGTAGACACTCTAAAGGCGACTTTTTTTATATAGCTGCTTTATTCTAAACTTTCCTTGAATACTACCAAGAATCCTACTTAAATTTCTTCCATATCTCATACAGTAAAATCACCCAATGGATTTCCGAACGACCACTCTGAAAAAAACCCACTTGACCAGGAATTCATATTACAAATGCATAAAACAAACTAATTGTGTTAAGGAAAAAAAATAAACACAACTAAACACTTTAGCAAGGGGGACATATGCTTACCCCACTGAGATGCTTTAAACTTCAGACTGAATTTAAAGTCCTGAGAGGAGGCCAGAGGGTGAGACATTTTCACAAGAAAAAGTTCTCCTTAGTTCTGGGTCTGAGACCGGAGCCCCAAGGTCTTTGGATGATGTTCTTTGAACTGAAACTCTAGGCAAGAACCATAAGAAGGATGTCTCAGAAGCAGAAAAGGAGATTCCCGTGAATTTCAGGACAGCCTTGGGAGATGGAGAGAGACCTCCCATAGCTGGATACGGTGTGGGTAGAGATTGGGAGTTGGGGGAAGCAGATTCGTGCTGTGCCTTAAGTAGCATTCTTGTGATCTCCATGTATAGACAGCCCACTTTCTTTTAAGCCTCTACTTACTTGTTGTGTAAACTTGAAACGAGTTACTTGACCCCTTCATGTCTCAACTGTACGATGTTTAAAAGTGCATAATATTTGCAAATTCCTCCTGAGACTTGAACTTAAGTGGGTTCATACATGGCAATGTGCTTATGACAATACTTCATATGAACTCAGAACATACACACACACGTCTAGGTTCAGACATATTCAGAACTCAATAAATCTTAGCTATTATTTCTTTGCTCTTCCTCCTCTTCTGCTTTGTCCTTCTTCTTATCATAACTATTTTTTCTACCAATCTGGTGTTTTCAGTTAACATTGGCCATCCCAGCAAGCTAAGAATTCATGTCATGGGATCCACCTTTGGCCCCAAATGATTTTGAGTTCTGGTCCTGACTTCCTCTCATCTTCTGGTGACTTTCAAGAGATTTCCATCTTTTCCAGACTTCTGCTGCTGTTTCTGTGATTGTTCCCCAATGATGAGGAGAAACTAATTTAAACTATCGTGAAATGAGTGTGTATGTGTGCGGGAGGGGGTGTGAAATGTAGGCACAGCTGTTTTGCACCACCTCAGACATTAAAAACAAATGCAATGATTCTTTCATTTAAACTGAATTCTTCCTACTGCAGTTCATTCATTTTCTGATGATTTATCCTCAGGTGAGACTAAGGTATGCAAAGTTTCCCCCCTCTCATTTCTTTATGGGCTCCATAATTACCGGGAAACTCTGTGGTTAACTCAAGTGCAACTCAGAGAATCTTTATAGTTTTCCTTGTCAGCCTAGAGCAAGCCAACAGTCACCATCCTTATTTTATTCTCAGCCCAGGTAATTGCCCTGCTCTCACCCATACTTCATTCAGATAATTCTCTCAAAGTGAACTTGTGGAACCTCCAGACTTGACACTCTTTGTCACTCTCTAACCTCTATGTGGTTTTAGTTTAGTTTTATCACGTAGAACCACCTACATGAATGTATACATTATGCTCATTTGATCAATGTCTGTCTTCTCCACCAGAATATAAGTCCCTTGAAAGTCAAGATTTCAATAATTTTGTTCACTCCCATGCCCCTGGCTACTAGATTGGCTAGAAACCTCCAATTCATCCCACAGGCTCTGTATCCCCACTAATGTGTACACTGGAAGTTGACTTCTTTGAATAGAACTGGGGTTCCTATTAGGATGAGTTTGACCTCTGAGTAGTCAGGAAGGAGGTTGGAAGATGGATGGAGGGAAAGATAGTGACCAGTTTATACCTCTGTGTTCTGATAACTCTCCCCCACTGCTGCCCTAGAAGGGATCATAGCCCTCTCAACACACCACTAGCCAGGAGACTGCACCGACTCTTACTGATGTCCATAAATGATACCTATGCATTCGCAAACAATCATTTCACTACCACGGTCTTGAGTTGTCAACTTCTTTTCTGCAGGAACCCTGACGGATAGATGCTGTATTTGACACTAGAAATATTATGCATATTTTAAAACATTCTCTAATAAAGAGAAGCTAGTTACGAGGAAGAAAAACTTAGTATACTACTTCCACTAAGGTAACAGAAGGAAGATAGTAAAGGGGTGAAAGAGTCTCTTAGATGATAGAAATTGTTGAGCAGCAATATGCTGCAAATTTCCTTCAAAGTTTAGAAATGATTGAGTTTTAAACCCTCAAAAAATTGCTCTTTAACAAATCAGGATAGAGAGTAAAATTTTAAGTAAGCTTTATTAAGGATCTCTGAAATGTAATCCTCTTCCTGGTGCTTTATGGCTTGTCATTCTGATCGTCTCTATTCTTATTCCATAACTTATCCCCTCCAATACGGAGATGTTCTCAGCCAGGTTCCTGGGAGGTAAGATAATACCTTGTTTCTAACTATTAATTTAAGCTTTAGAGTATCTCAGAATCCACAGTATGTAAAGTCATTACATATCTGGAAATCTCCGGTGTTAACTTCTCCCTTGTTGAAAGCCATATTTGGAAAGCTAATGGGCTTGTTCCCTCACTGACATGGGTTGTAATTAACAAGGAACTATTATCGGAGCCACCCATCAGGAGGTGACCAAGACAAGTGCCACTGCCACAGCCCCAGTGGGCATGGAGGTGGGATAGAATCGTCAGTGGGCGAAGGAAGCACCACAGACTAAAAGCAGCCTCCTCCCCTTCACTGTGGGCAATACACAGGGAACATCAAATTATGAGACTTTGAGATGTGAAAATTAGATTTTTCTGGGAGAATTCTAGGAAGATGGTAATCACTATAATTTTGCATCTCATTTAGCCTGCCTATGAAAATTTAAAAACAAGTAGGATAGGGAAAAAAAATGAAAAAAATTAAAGTGTGGACATCTGCAAGAAATCAAGTGGCAATAACTTCCTAAGAATCCCACAGTATGAGCAGGTGGGACTAACTTCTGACAGCTAAAGGGTCTCTGCAGTGTGGCATCTGTCTGAGCAGAAGCAGAGAGGACCATGGGGTCTTCCTCAGCTGAGACAAGTGGACCCCAAGCATCTACTAGAAACCAGCATGAGCCATCTGAGGACATTGATTGAACCCGGATGTGCTCAGTGTCTGCCTGTTTCAGCCTGTGGGTTTCTGCAAAGAGTCTGCAGGAAGGCAGAGCACCTAGAGAGGTCTGCATTATGAACTCTCAAAAACACACACACACAGCCCAGTAGCAATTCAAGGACAAAACCAGACTGAACTGGAGATAGATACAGAGTTGCACAGGATGAAGAAAATTAAAGGTCTGCACAAAAGTGAGGCATGGAAGAGAGCCAGGGGATCACAGCAAGTATTGGCTTTATTTTATAGAAAAACAGCAAAGAGCAAAGACTTCTGATTTTGCCCATGATTCAGTAAGTGGCATGGATCTTGCCCGCCCTCTGTAAGCTGGACATGATGTGTGAGCGCAGTGGGTCGCCAGGACTCTTATCCTTGAAAGAGGATGAAGTGATACTTACTATCTTCTCAACTTTCTTCCTGGATATTTTCCTGGGGTGGCGCAGGAAATGAATCTCATGAGGACTGAATTAGTTGTCTCTCTCTGAGCTCAGGAGCCTGAGGTCAGAATTAAAGGCGACTAAACCGGCTGGAAATTGTGAGGCAAGGCACTGAGAAATGGGGATGTGCATGAATCTATCTCTACAAAAAATAATAATAATACAATCCAGACCTGGTGGTGTGCACCTGTAGTCCTAGCTACTTGGGAGGCTGAAGTGGGAGGCTTGCTTGATCCCAGGCTGCACTGCATTTCAGCCTAGATAGCAAAGTGAGACCCCATCTCTGAAAAAAATCTAAAACCAGAAGCTGGTGATAGGTTGAGTGTTCAGAAGTCTGCACAGGGATTCACAATTCAGCAATCCAAGAAGTTCAAGGAACCCCATGTGGGATATACACGAAGAAAATCAGACCTAGATATATCACCGCCAAGCTTAGACTTAGACACATCACAGCCAAGCTTCTAAAAACCAAGAGAGAAGACAAAATATGGAAAGAAGCCTGAGAAAAGAAAGATATTATACACAGAGGAACAAAAATGGTCGACTTCTCATCAACATGATGGAGACCAGATGAAAATGCAACAGTATCTCTAAAGTTTTGATCAGTCCATGGCATCAGATAAAGGGAGGGACTAGTTTGTGAATTCACCCTAGGGAAATGCTACATCCCTCATTGCTGAATACCACCATGGTCACCAGATGGCCAAGGGAGGACTTGGAAGCTGACCGTCACGATATGCATGTGTACATACACACACCTGAGCCGGAATTTTCCTTGGAGTACTTCAAAGGTGGCGGTGCTGGTATTCAACCATGAGGTATGTAGCACTTCTTACAGGATGAGTTCTTCATCTCATCAGGCTTGTGCATTACCTATCAGTTCTCCAACAGATACGTGTCAGAGAATATCACACAAATATCCTCTCTCAGCCTGTGGCTTGCCTTTTCTTTCCCTTAATAGTCTTTTTCAGATCATAAGTTTTGAATTTTAATAGTCTAGTTATCAATTATTTTTTCATGGATATTGCCTTTGGTTTATTGGTTTTTAGGGTGGATATGGCTTTAAATATATATATTTAGATTTCAAGGGTACATGTCAGGTATTGCTTTTTAGGGAAAGGATTTCCTGAGCGCCTCACTCAGCCGTTCCTGACATCTGCCTGACATTCTTCCAATCACATTGTGTGCCAGACACAGTGCTGAACAACTTACATCCCTCATGCTAAATCCTCCCAACAGCCTACAGCTTTAAACCTCCATTTTATTACACAGTGAAACTAAGGCTTAGCAAATTGCCCAAGAGCTAGATCTAGGAGGCTGCTCACATAGCCTCTGCCTTGTCCCCTACTGGGGATGCTGGCAGAGACCGGATCAGCCCCTCGCCTGATGTGCACCTTGCCTTGGCTACAGCCCTTGAAAAGCGCAAGATGATAATAGCTCATCCAGTGGTGCTAATCCAGCAAGCCCTTCCTCGTTTCTGGCTCTGACCTGCCTCAGCATCAGTCCCACTGACTCCACCCTCGCCCAGATGAAACCCTCCACTGACCTCCGTGCTCTCAAAAGAGAAAGCAAACTCTTTGCTATTACCCACAGGACTCAAATGAAAGAGCACCCGCCTGCCTTTTGTGTCTCCTCTCCTTCCATTCTTCTTTGGTTGACAAGGTCTCAGCTGCACTGGTGTCTCTTTCTGGGGAAAATACAACCAGCTCTTTATCACTGCCGAGCTTTGGAACTTGGTAATTGTGCTTTTTAAAAAAACTGCTCCCCAATAACTTGGCATGATACATTTTCATTGGTCAAGTATAAATATCTGGTCTATGTTGCTTCTCTTTTTCTTTCTGAAGTTATCAGTTGGAATTATTGTGTTCATTTATTTGCTCATTTGCTAGATGTCCCTTGCTGCGATGTGCACCTGCATTAGAATTGCCTCTGCTTGTTACTGCCCCTTCATCAGTCTGAGCGATGGGCTTGTTTTTGTATATCATGTATCATTATATGTAGTGCACCCAGCAAAGTGTCTGGCACAGAGCAGGTACCATATATATACACAGTATGTATAATGATGAATTCTCTCAATTTTCTCATGACATAGGTTGTATTATTTTTGGAAATTCCGGGTTGCCGCTCAGGATTCTCTAACTTGAAGTTCAAGTTTTCTCACCAGTTCCTGCCAGTGAGGATAGCCCAGAAAACGTTCTGGTCTCTACATATTTTTTATCAAACTCAGTAAAGTCAATCTTACAAGAAAACACTGAGCCAGGTACGTGTTGCAATGGAAGGTGGCACCCGTCACTAGAAGGCTTGCCATCACTCAGGCTCAGCGGGGATTCTAGAGAAGATGGCATGAAAAACTTCTGACTTGGTGAAATCTCTCTGACATCCACGAGTCGTGCTGGTTTTCCCAACTATCTGCCTGCTTAGAGTCAGGGATGGGCTAGCCAGGTTGTCACGTAGGGAAAAGTGGGTTTGGGAGTGCCCCTCTGAGGGGTAGTGGGGCTAGAAAGTCCCTCCACCCCCTTTTAGCTCTTAGTGGGCTCTTTGGCTGGATCAAAACCCAACTTGACACCAGGAAAAAGGTTGACGAGAGAAAGGCAGACACGCTTTGTTAGTGTGACATGTACTTGGGGGGGAATCCTAATAAGTGGGCAAAGCAAAATGCTCTCCTACTTCTTCGATGAAGAACTATATATCTGGGGAGAAAAGACAGGACAAAGGGGACCTGGCTAGGGGCAGTGCCTTTCTCGGGGGTCACTGGGAGATGCATGGTGTGTAAAAGGAGTGGCAGATAATGGTCACTTCAGTAAGTATGTTAATTCAGGTCAGTTGTGTCCCACTGCTCAGTCTCTGGGGGCAAGAGCTATTTTCTCACCCTGACCCAGGAAGGGGACCACTCCCAGGGGAATTTTTATGGCTTGCTGCATGCTTGAAGCAACAAGCCAGCTTGCCTTTCCAAAGTGACAATGTCTCCAATGTTGCCAACTGGAGAGACTAATATAGCAACACAGAGTATTTGGGGATGGTACAGCCTTGACTCCTCAGAGGCCTGTGTTTGCAATGATGGCTGCTAATGGCAGCTCTCTCGTGCTGCTCCAGGCTGGCTCTGCTTCTGGGATGTCACTCCCCCTGTTTCCTAGTCAGGCTGGCCTAGAGCAGGTGTGGAAATAGGACCTGGGGTCCTCTCAGCCTTTATCTACTCCCACCCAGGCCAGGATGCTTGGAGCTCTGTAGAGAGGCAGCTACGGATCTGAGATATGATGACCTGGGACAGGCGTGGAGGACAAGGACCTCCTCTGTTTCTTCCCAAACCATTTCCTCATCCTCTTCTCAGGCTTATAGGAGGTAGTATATAGATGTTGTCTGATGAGAGGAGGAAAAGACAGCTTTGCGGGTCCATGAGGCAGGACAGGGTGGTGCCCAGCTCACAGGACACTCCATGTTTGTTGAGGGATCATTCAAGGAGCAGACGTGGGTACTCAGAGTCACCAGGACCAGAAGCCATGCCAGGATTCCTCCCCAGAAGGGCACTGAACAGCCCGGTCATGCACAGGCAGCAGGCACAGAGGTACAGAGCTGGCCAGGGCCAGCAGGTGGACTCCCCATAGTTCAGGACTGCCACTGGCCATTCTGCAGGCACAGATCACCCAATGCCCTTCCCTCTCTACCAGAATGTTCTGCTGACGCCATTCGCGTGGCCTCGGCTCTTACACAGCAGAGGTTTCCTTCACTACACATCCCTTTTCCCAGAGTGAAATCCTCCTTGGCCTTCAAGGGTCAGCTGAAATGCTGACTCCTCAGTGGATGCTTCTGTGTTCTCCCATTTCCAGGAAATTGTGTTTTTCTCTTGGCTCTGCTATCTTTTGTGATAACATTTTTAAATATCTTTCTTTTCTGGCACTGTGTCACCGCCAACTGTGTGCAAGTATTAGCTCCTAAAACATTATAAACCACCTACATCTAGGGATTTTTTTTTCTTTTTTGCAGTTTTTGGCTGGGGCTGGGTTTGAATGCGCCACCTCCAGCATATGGGGCTAGCACCCTACTCCTTTGAGCCACAGGTGCTGCCCCATCTAGGGATTAACTTTTACTTTTGTTTGCCCCTTCCATATCACTCAATAGAAAACTGCTAATTCCCAGTCCCTAGCACAGTGTCAGGCACATGAACTGATGCTCACAGTGTTTGTTAAATGACTAACAGATGGGGAGAGAAAACCAAGGCACACAGAGTTTAGGAGACGAGAGGTAAAGGCTATAGGACAAAACCAGACCTCGGTCTTCTGTCTCTATGTCCGGTGCTCTTTGTACCAGAAGATAATCCCCTTAAAATTTTCATCATCATTTTAAAAATGATCTCTGGTAGTTCTACTATCCTGAGATCCTGGTGTTATGACAAACATGATTTATTTGCTTGCTTGCTTGTTTCAGGGATAGCCTTAGTCCAGCCTCCCCATCCTAAGGGGTTGCTGCTCCCCTTTGGAGAGTTGTGTCAAAGCCCAACAAGGACCTGCACGCTTGCCGTGCTCCTGGTTTCCAAGGTTGGGTCCTAGGCCCTAATTATTGTTCCTGCCAGTCTGTCAAGCAGGGGCAGCTAGGCCCCTGAAGATGGTCCACCCTAGGTATTGGGGCCTAGTCTCAATGTTCCCTCTTTTTGTATAACATGAAAGTGGTTGAGTGACATAGTAACGAGCTATCAACAATCCACTGCCCCTGTCTAGTGTGCAGGTGCATGCACGCACACACACATACACACACGTGTTCTCTTAATGGGCCCCTGCTTCCAGAATGCCTTTCTGACCTGAATCACTAATATACTCCAACAAAATCTATTAAAATAAAAATTAATAAATCTCTCCAGCTTCACAGATCTATCAGATGTTATCTGACTTGTACTACAAATGCATACATTCCAAAGAAGAAACTCTCACCCTGGGAGGGAGACCCACCAAGGGGTCTGGGGTCCAGGCATCCCCCCTTTCACATCGAACAGATTTGATGCCAGTTTCTGAGGCTCCATAACTCAGGCCTGTCTAGGTCTCCCCACCCAGCCCTGGCTCACCCCTATTACACACTAACTGTCCAAGCCTGAGATGGCATCTAACCTCTCCAATCCTCAGCATCACCATGTCCAAAATCAGAAGCATCTACTTACCCAGAGCTGCCCCGGAACTCACCCACAATATGTCACAGCCCCCAGCCTGAGTTGCTTTGTGTTTACATAATCCCAACTTGCACAGATGCAAGGCAGACAAGGCACGGGGGACTCTATAAGTGGAGCCTAAGAAGGAAGCTGAGGCCAGCCTGCCTGTGCTGCCAGAGTCACCCCTTATCACAGCCTAGGGTCCCACCACCTCCTTCCTGTGGTTCAAGGTATTAGAAATAATGTCTAGTCAAGAAGCAATTCCACATGAATTCAAGAATTTTCGCCTCTGAAAGTTCATCTTGGCCTAGGGATGAATGGTCTGAGCCAACTCAATATCTTCCTCCAAACATATGCTGGTTTCTGTTCCAGGCACACCTTGCCAGCTTTCTCTGGCTCTGAAGAGAAACGAACCAAAGGAGTCACATTTGAACTGCTGCACACTCAGGTCCAACCAGCGTGTGTGACCCTGGGAGCCAGGCACTGTGCCAGGCACGTGGACAGTCCGTGATCTCAGGGGGTAAGTCTAGACTTTAGAATCAATTAAGAGAAATACGTGACCAGGTTTGGTCAAATGTCCTCATTATTAATTAGTAATACTTTTGTAGAGCCTTTTTTCTATTTCCACTACCTGCAAACATGAGGCCACTATCATTTCTCATCTGGACCATTGCAGTCCCCGGTTGAGGGTCTCCCTGCCCTGTCCCCACCATCCCCTGTGACCTCCTTAAAATGCCAGCCCTGCTCTGATAGAGCCCTCGCTGGCTTTGCACTGTGTGCCCGGCCCAGGATGACTGCTAAGCAGAGGACAGGCTTTATTAATCCAGCCTGGTCTCTGCTGCTGTGTCTTCTGCAGACTCTTCCCTTAATACTGCCCTCAACTTCATCAGCCTGTGCCCTGCGATTCCTCCGGCAGTTCTCGCTCACGTCCTGTGTCCTTGCTCTTCCTTTCCCTGGCTCGTGTTGCCTGTTTTCATCATCCCATCCATGCAGTAAATTCCAGCACTTTTTTTAACGACCGACTTGAATGTCACCCTGGCCTGAAGCTCTCCCCACACCCCTTTACGCCCCTCCAGGCTGCACAAATCCCCTCCTTGCTCCCACTTCCCATCCCCCCCCCTATGCAGGTGCACCCCGCAAGGCAGGAGCTTGGGGAATCCCTGCTGTTGTATGAGGCATAATGTCTCCCCTTTTGAACTGCAAGAGAACTTAGAGGTGAGGTGTATCAAGTCCTTCATTTCCCAGATTAAGACACTATAACTTATTTATTTATTCTTACCTGTGTTTACTAACTGAACTCTCAAATAATAAATATACATTGAGAACTTACTGTGCGGCTGCTTCGTGGTGCCGGGGACACAGGTGTGAATAAATGAGGAGAGTGTCTGCCCTCCCAGAGCTGAGAGACCGGAAGCAGTGGGCAAAGAGTGAAATGCCATAATTTTAGGGAGCAGTAAGTACTGTGACGGAACAGAAAACACCTGAGGTTGTGGTAACCTTAGTCTTTCAGCTGGTCAAAGGAAGGTGCGCTGAGGCTCTGATCTCTGAGCTGAGAGTAACAGTGAGGAGTTCCAGCCACATGAAGTGAGTGAGGGAAGAGCATTCTTGAGAGAGATCTGCTGAGTACACAGGCAGGCTCCAAGGGAGGGAGGGCCTGGCACATTCTGAGAGCTGTAGGAAGCTGGTGGCAGCGTCCAGAGGGGAGGGTTAGTAGTGGGGGAGGGGGCAGAGGGGCCCAGGGCCACACCACAGAAGGCCTTGTAGACCATGGTGAAGATTTCAATTCTGTAATACTGAAATAGAAAGCTGTTGAGCTTCCCGTGGGAAAGCAAAGGCATTTGAAAACCTCCAAAAAAGAAAGAAAAAAAAAAAAAAGAAAAGACAAAAAACCCTGCACATTTAGGAAAAGATATTGCCTAGCCATGGTTGCAAGAAGCCCTTAGATGCAGTTTTAAAACCACTCGGCGGATCAGGAGCACATTTGGCAGAGGACGCTTCTCTGCAAGCTGGCCAGGCAGTAGCAGGCCTGGAATGATTCCAACGAACACACCTCCCGGTGCCAGCCAGGGATACAGTCTCACTTAGGAAACTCACTTGTGTGGACGGCAGCAAGCCTTTTTCATACCACTAAAAACCCTTGTAAGATAAGCTCTCAGGGAGACCTGATTAGCATAGCTCTCCCTTAACTACAGTAAGCCATTAATTAAACTCCGTCCTTTTAATTCTGATAGTGAATTTTGCCCTCATCTTTTGACAGTTCTGGAACTTTCTTCCAGATTATTGTGAAGTCCTAGAATTTGTAACCAAGAAGGTCTTTATATAAGGTCGACGGGCTTATGCATTTGTAAAGGGCACTTAGCCCTAGGTCTTTGTATTAAGTAATTAGAATCTTAATTTAGAAGTATATCATTAAATGATTAGACTCAGGTCTTTGATTAAAGCAGGGTCTCTTAGCCCCAACTCTGTAGGCATTTTGTACTAATAATTCTTTGTCCTGGTCCTATGCCCTATAGAATGTTTCAAAGCATCACTGGCCTCAAGCCATTAGAGAAGTAGCATCCTCTTCTGAATGAAAGTGTATAGACTTAGCTGTTAGCTACTGTCCCCAACAGCCAAGAGGCCAGGACAAAAGAACACCAGCAGGGGAGCCACCTGCATGGGTCTACTGGGGTGGCCTCACTGGCCATCAGGGGTGGGACTGCTCAAGGCTTTAATGGCACAGGCCCAAGATGAAATATTTTTGTTTTTCTTTTAAATTTCAGATTAATATGAAGATACAAATGATTAGGTTATATTGTTTGCATTTATTAGGTAAAATTTAAGTTATAGTTGAGCTCTTTACTCAAGAGATGTGCCAAATACCCTTGCATTGTGCCCATTCACTGAGAGCACACCAATCCCCCCTCCTCTCCTCATCCCCCCCTTCTCCCCCACTTGAATTTAATTATATTTTTCTCTCATGTGGGAGTATGGTTGTTCATCCTCTGGTTTCATATTAGTGTTGAGTACATTGGATTCTTGCTTTTCCATTCTTGTGATACTTTCCTGTCCAGGTTAACGCAAAGATGTAAAGTCTCCACCTTTTTCATAGCTGAACAGTGTTCCATAGTATACATATACCACAGTTTGTTAATCAATTCATGGGCTGATGGGCACTTGGGTTGAAAGTTTAAGAGTGTTTAGCAATCACAGACATGGCGTGCCTGGAGGTCACTTTCTCTCTCTCTCTCTCTCTCACACACACACACACACACACAAGAAGGTCAGGCAGGCAGAGAACCAGAGGAAGGACCTAGTCCAGCTTCCCCAGGGGAATTGTAATCAGTGGGTTTGAAGGAAGCAGGCACTAGTTCCAGGAAGTCATGATGTGGCTGAGAGGTCGTCCCTTTGAGTTCAAAGGCAAACAGCAGGACAGTCCATTTAAAGGAAGTTTGGGAAATCCTGAAGCCCAGCCTGCCAAGCAGAAGAGATGCCTCTAAGATTTATCTCTGGTCACCATCTAGAGCCATGTTGGTGGGACCAAGTGTGACTGAGCCTTGCTTATAGTATGAACAAGTTAAAGTTATTCTCTTTTTTTTTCTTTTTTTTTTTTTAATTTTATTGAATGGTAACTATGTACATTAATGCACTTCTGGGGTACAGTGTGGGATTTTCACATGCAATCCGAAATACTTCCATCAAACTGATCAACATAGTCTTCATGTCATTTTCTCAGTTATAGTTTTAAAACATTCTGATTCTACTCTTAGAGAGTTTCACTTGTAAAGTTATTTTCAAATTGGACGCAGAGCAGCATAAAACTGTAAGCACTCACTGCACGCTTCTGACTGTAGATGTGACCAACAGATTGTCTCAAGGCATTACCAAATGTTCCCCGGGGTATAAAATTGTCCCTGCTCATGAACTGCTGGGGAGATTATCACACCTTTTGTTGGAGGTGTAATACTTGGTTAGTGTATACTTTTTATTATTATCCTGTTTCATTTCCTGCTGTTTGTTTGTCTATGTGATAAAATCTTTTTTCTTTTGTTTTGTCTTTAATTTCTTTTCCTGTTGAATGTTTAAAAGAATGTTCCATGGGTAATGGGTAGAGATGAAGACCTGAAAGTCTCAATTCCAAGCTGGTCCTGGGAGCCAAGGGTCAGAAATTAAACTTGCAACATAATCATTAATAAGAAATTATTCAAACTATGTTTTGAGTCCCCCACAACATTTTCATAAGAGCACACCGCATCCTGTCAATTTGTGAAATAAAATTACTCAGAGTCTATATTTGGGGGTCAATAATTGTCGAAGTGTTAATTATATGACTCATTCTCATCCTCAGTTAGGTTCAAAAGCCCAAAACTCCAGTCACGAGCACACACTGGTTACTGACCGTAGTGTCTTTCTCCTATTTGTCACATTTTTTGATATCATGAGTCAGAAAACTTTTTCTGTAAAGGACTAGAGTGTAAACAGTTTGGGTTTCGTGGGCCATATGATCTTTGAGGCAACTATTCAGCTCTGTCTTTATAGTACAAAAACAGCTACAGACAATACATTAAAAAATGGCCTGTGTTTCAATAAAACTTTATTTGTAAACACAGGTGGCATGTGGAGTGAAGGCAATACTTTGCTGAACACTGGTGGTAATATGCCTACTCTCTCCTGGAAAAAAGATCAGCTTCCTTTACAAAGTCGCACATATAATTAGCTGATAAATGACAATAAGAAAAAAGATGTAAAGATTTACCTTACCAAAGGCCATTATAGAAATGCTTTAAAATATCTAACTCAATAAATTTATATGTTTACAAGAAGCTCTAAAAAAAAATTAGGAGTCAAAACACCAAATATCCAATAGTCAGGTTCTTAATTTGTCTACTGGGATCTCAAAGCTCTAACTCCAAGACACTATGTCTCACATATTATGTGGCCTTTTGAAACTGACCCTCATCACATCTCTCTTTCTATAGAACTCAGAATTCTGTTCACTTCTTTTTGTTCTAGACTACCATTGAATTAATGAGAAAGATAGAAAAAGATAAGATTAAATAAACCATAACTTTTTTAAAGTAAAAAAAACGATATAAACAATAAAAATAGAAAAGAGAATGCTGTGATAGACAAAATCAAGTCACATCCTACCCAAGGATGTCCCCACCCTAATCCCACGGTCTGTGAATATGTTAAGTTATATGGCAAAGGGAAATTAAGATCCTAATGGAATTAAGGTTGATGAACCAACTAATGTGAAAAGAGGGAGATTATCCTGGATTATCTGGGTGGGGCCAAGATAACACTAAGGGGCCTTAAATTGGAAGGAGACACAGTGCTAGTGTGGAATGATTCAGTGGGAGAGTCCACTCATAGGTGCTGCCTTTGAAGATGGAGAAACAGCCACTGTCCAAGGAATGTGAGCAGCTCCTGGAAGCTGACAAGGAAGAGAAAGCTGATTCTCGCCCCGGAGCCTCCAGGAAGGGGCCAGCTCTGCAGACACCTTCATTTTTACCCCTTTGAGACACATTCTTAACTTCTGAACTACAGAACAGGAAGATGTCAAGTTTGGGTCGTTTTAAGTCATTATATTTGTGCTAATTTGTGCTTATATGTTCTAATGAACATAGAAGCTAAGGCAACCAGATAAAGCAAATTTTTTAAGTTCCTTTTTTTTTTTTTTTGGTAGAGATAGAGTCACACTTTATTGCCCTCGGTAGAGTGCCGTGGCATCACAGCTCACAGTGACCTCCAACTCCTGGGCTTAGACGATTCTCTTGCCTCAACCTCCCAAGTAGCTGGGACTACAGGTGCCTGCCACAATGCCTGGCTATTTTCTGTTTTGCTGGGGCCAGGTTTGAACTTGCCACCCTTGGTCTATGGGGCTGGCACCCTACTCACTGAGCCACAGGTACCACCCTTAAGCTCCTTTTTTAAAGAGTGGACTAATCAAAAATCCCGAAGTGTAAATCAAATAAAGATCAATAGGTCTCAGAAAACTTTTGAACCATATTCTGTAATGAACCTCAGATTTCAAGTAAAGAGAGTCTTGTTCTCTTTTTATAAATAAGCTCAAATTTTAATTAGATTATTTAATTAAAAAAAATCAAATACTACACATAGCTAGATTTTCCCAAGTAGCCTTAAAAGTAAACAAGTTAGAAAAACAACTCCTGGCTTTCTCAATAAAATAATCCAAATGGCCCATGTTCTCTAAGATCTGAGAGCTGATAGATGAGCACACTTAGAGATTTATGAGCAGAAGCCATTGGAAGAAAAAAGAAAAATCTCACTTTGTCCAGTAAAACAGAAGGACAATTATCTAAAGTGTGCTGACGGTGCTGCCCCATGGGAAATATTTGCACCATATAATTCCTACTTCCTCTAAACGGCAAACAGATGTCTATAATTACAGATGTGCCCTAACCCAGCTTTCCTATCTATCCCAGGACCATAAAACATCAAATCCTTCAGGTTAAAGTTGTATGGAAATGAATTGAAATGCAAGTAGAGTTATCAAAAGTTAAAAAGAGAAAAACATTGTTGTGCCAAATGGTTAAAAAAAGAAAGGTAAAGGAAAAATTTGAGGGTGTAAATTTTAAAAGGATTAAGAACATAACATCAACAAAATGGGGGACTAGGCAACCCCAAGCCCTCCTCCCATACCTTCCAATATTGAAAAACAACCAGAAGTTATCTAAACCACCTTTATAGGAACCCTGGAAAATGGTCAAAGGTCTACAGCAACCGAGGAAGTCCCAGGGAGCTTCTGCTGGTGCGGGGCTGAGCCTGGCCCACTCTTGCTCTGGAGAAAGTGGCAGCCCATACCGGGACTCTCTCCCCCAAGATCTGGGAAACAGCACAGCCCTGTGCCAGCACCTCTCTGGCCCCAGCAGTCAACCCCTCCAGCCCCCTGCAGGCTGGCTCCCTATACTCCACATGTTCTGGGATTACACGCTGATGGTTATTTCACTAGACCGCAACCCAGGGTCCAGCCTTCTGCCGGCTGGTCCTCTATACTCCACATGTTCTGGGATTACACACTGATGGTTACTTTATTAGACGGCAACCCAGGGTGAGCTGCTCTGGTGGCCATGAACATGCACTGGCTCTAGTGGAACAGAGAAGAGACTAGAATGTGTGCAGGAGGATGCAGGGCCAGAGGAGCGACAGGAAGGGGTCTTAGGGAGTTTGGGGGGGCCAGTGGGAGCCATGGGGAGTCACCAGTATGCCAAGAGTGACCCACAGCTAGGCCTGTGGGGGCTGAGTACTTTTCCTAGGAGGGCTGCCTTTCGACTCTGCTGTCTTCCCCTCTTCCCTCACTGATGTCTCAGTGTTTACAGAGCTTGCACCTGAGGACCTGTAGGGGCCAGTGCCTCAGTTTACACCCCAGGCCTTTTGTGCCCCCACTGACATGCACACGGATGCATGCGCTTGCAAGGGGGTGTCCACACATACACACTTATACACTGCCTTCCTGACCTGCTGGGATCACCTGGTACAGGGGTTTTCAATTTCCTAATGCCACAGCTCTTTAACATAGCTCATGTGGGTCGCGACCCACAGGTTGAGAACCACTGACCTAGTATATGCTTTAACCTGAGTAGGCCTTCTCTGACCCCAGCCTGGGTCAGAGGCCCCCTGTGGCTCACTCGGCCACACTCTTCTCTTCAGGCCCCTGGGAGGGGTTCCTCCTTGAACTCCCATCCAAGGCCCTACAGAACATTTCAGAGGCCTCTAGTTCTAGCCTCTTGGGAGGAGAGAGCACCATCTCCCCATCCCCATTCCCATCCCAGCCGCCTACCAAGGCCCTATTCACTCACTCTCCATGGCTGCTTCTGGGGCAAGTTCATCCTCCTTACATCTGCTCCCCAACCTCCAGGCTCCAAAGCCTGTTCTGAAAATGACCCTTCTGAAACCTTGGATGGGGAAGAGCCACTATCCTCTTTTATTTTAAATGTTCCATTCAAGTACCTCCCTGGGCTCCTCAGAAGACAGATTACTTTATAAATTCTTAAAAGTGCATGTGGAAATATCAGAGTGATCATTACTACATTATTCAGTCAGTTAAGAGTGCTTGGGGAAAAAAACATGAAATAAATCTTCATTGTAAGGGCATCGTTCATTTCTTGAAAGTGATTAGCTGTCACTGAGCCATCAATTTTATTTTGTTGTGTGGCGAAGACTAATTTTTCTAATTAAGGACCACTGTGAAGCTAAGCAAACTGGCCTCATTCTGTAGAGAAGCATCCAGCCTTGCTTTGTCTAACAATTCAAAATGTGCTGAACGAGAGATCTCCCAGCAGTGACAAGTATCAGCATTGTGGAACAAGCACGTGAGGGGCGTGTGACCTCAATCCCACCAGGGCCCACCTAAGCAGCCCTCTCTCCCCCAGCTTGGTGCTGCTCTGACTTCCCCAGAGAGCACTGGCTGCAGAGAGCGCCCTGGACCTAAGGCCCTGCTGCTGCTCAGGCTGCCCTGGGGTTCTGGCCAGGTGGGAAGCTGGGACTGCGGGGAACAGGGACGGAAAGGAGGGGGCTCCTGAAATTCAGCTTTTTCCCTGAGAGATGCGCTCTCTGCCTAAGGGCTCCAGGTGCGGACAGGAGGGCGGGGCAGTGCTGAGAAATGGTAGGAGGAGGGGAGGGAAAGGCGGAGAGGATGGGAAGGAGTGGAGAAGAGGCCAGCCACCTGGACAGCTTCTCAGAGAGAATCAGACGAGCTGAGCTGAGAGGGAAGGTGAGAAGGAGCTCAGAGAAGAGCTTCTGTGGCTTTGCCCTGGGGCAGCCTCCCACCTACAACTTGACCAAGCACAAAGGTGTGAAGACAAGTGGACCAGGCTCTGCTCTCTGCACAGGAGTGATTTGCAGCTGAGCGTTCCGTAAATGGTCAGTTCCACTCCTGTCTCCTCAGACCCAGAGTGACCCGAGCCTAGGGAGCCACTGCTGTGCCCACCTGTCACCTTGCTGTCCCATGCAGCATTCAGCACTGCCAGGCACGGTAGGGCGGGGCCTTCTAGACCCTCCTGAGGCTGCCCACAGACAGGACTGGGCTCAGGAATCCTGGGTAGTACTACAACCAGCACCACTGATGAGCTTTAAAAGAAACAGATATACACGCTGCTATGCTGGGTGGAGGGAGGGTGATTGGAAGGATCACCTCTATGGTTTATCTTTCAAGGGTACAAGTGAATCTTCCTAAAATTAGAATATAAACGTCTTAACACAATAACTAAGAAAATGACATGAAGGCTACGTTAACCAGTTTGATGAAAATATTTCAAATTGTACTCCATGATTGCATCAATGTACACAGCTATCATTTAACAACAACAAAAAAAAAAACGTGAAAAAAGAAGGAAGGCTGAGAGAATGTTCTAATCTGTCAAAGATTTTGATTCACATGGCCAAGGCTGGAGACTTCAAATGCCACTAGGAAGTTTATGTTTGGTTCACAATGCAGCCAGACATTAGTGAAGATTAAATCGTTCAACTTAGGTAATTAATATAGCTAGATGGGGAGAAGAAGCTGTAGTGTTCTATACCATTATTGGGTAACTGTGGGTAACAATAATATAATTTACACTTTCAAATAACTAGAAGGAGAATATTGACTGTACCCAACACAAAGAAATGATAAAATTTGACATGATGGCTATACTAATCACCCTGATCTAATCACCACCCATTCTATATATCAAAACACCACTATGTACCCCATGAATATGCACAATTATTACTTGTCAATTGAAAAAAATTAAATTAAATTATTTAGTACCTGAAAATATACTAAGTGAAAAACAAATTGAGGAAGACATTTTCGGCAGCACCAGGCAGTAAATGGGAGGAAGAAGCCCAAAGTGATTTTGAGGACTCCCTACAGGCTTGAAAATTTATGACACCATGATTTTCTAGCTGAGAAAGCGTGTATTTAAGTAAGTGATTCACCCTTTGCACGCCCAGATCCTGTTCTCAAACACACAAGGAAAATTCTGAACAATAACAAGTCTTAGGTATCCGCCAGTCCATTCCGCAATTCCAGGAAAATAAGAAATAGAGTTCCATGCGCTATGATTTTAAAGTTGTCCCATGAGGTCACTCCACATTTTGGCCCACCTTCAATTGACACACAACCTTAATTCCAATAAAATTTTCCAGTGATCCAGTCCAGTGGTTCACACTCAGAGGCAGCATAATCAACTATGGATTTTTTTTTTTTAAATACCATCTAAATTACACCCCGACCTTCTGAGTCAGAATTTCCCAGCATGGGGCTTAATGATATAAATGTGTAAATCTCTACACATGACCCTGAGGCACAGCTGAGATTGAGAGTCAGTGATCTCATCTAAATCCGTCTGCTGCAAGGCTGCGCCACGACACTTGTTCTGTCCTTGGTGAAAGGGGAGCTCAATTCAGGGTCGCTGACATAGCGTCTCTTTGATATTGTGCCTCCAAACCTGTCCTCCACCTGTGTGGCTCTGGAGCTGCGGTGCTCTAATAGGAATGGGTGGGGTCTTTCTGACCAACAGGCGTAGGCGCTGAGAGTGGGGAGGCTGGAGGGCCGCGAGGTGTCTCCAAGGTGGCTCAGTGGGCCAGGGCCTGAGGCGCTGAGGAGCATGGAGAGGAGGGAGCATAGCCACCGTGTCTTACTCTGTTCACTGGACGCTTGGGCTATTTCCATATCCTGGCTATCTTGAGTCATGCTACAATGGACACAGGAATGCCGATCATCCTTTCAATGTGCTAATTTCAACTTCTTGAGATACATAACCAGAACTGGCATACACCATATGGAAATTTTAATTTTAGCTTTTTGAAGAACTCCCATAGTGACTATACTCATTTACATTCTCACCAACAACAGTGTGCCGGGGCCCCATTTGCTTCACATCCTGATAATGTTCGCTATCTCTCTCCTCTTTCATACTCATCACTGTAACAGGTGAGGGGTGATACCTCGTTGTGGTACATAAATACAATGGAAGATTGTTCAGCTATAAGAAGAAAGAGAGCTTTCCATTTGCAACAATATGGACTTGTCTGGAGGATGTTAGGCCAAGTGAAATAAGCCCGACAGTAAAGATAAACACTGGATGATCTCAGGTGTACATGACATCTAGAGTCAAGTTCATTAAAGCAGAGAGTGGCTGCTAGGGGCTGGGGCTTGGGGGAAATGGGGAGATAGTAGTCAAAGGGGACGTAATTCCAGTTACAGGATGAACAAGTCCTGGCCATCTAACGTACAGCCTGGGAGGTGACGGACGTGTTAACTAATTAGATGTGCTAATAATTACCCAGTGTAGTCACAT
This sequence comes from Galagoides demidoff, assembly GCA_963574575.1. Taxonomy (NCBI): domain Eukaryota; kingdom Metazoa; phylum Chordata; class Mammalia; order Primates; family Galagidae; genus Galagoides; species Galagoides demidoff. The sequence goes on along the minus strand of CAUYQV010056579.1, from coordinate 17,560 downwards.
CTCACGTCATTACATTCAACAGCTTGAATATGTTCCATCTTAATCCACCCATTACTTTAAAATTTTAAAAAGAGCAGAAACAGAAACTTATAGGATGTTGCTCTCTTACAGGGCAACATCTGTCTGAGCACAAAATGCCCCAGCAAGTACAAAGAAACACAAGTCCCAAGTGGGCAGCTCATCATTATTATTATTATGACAGACATTATTATTTTCTTTAAGTCATTTTTTATATGTGGCTCAAAGGAGTAGGGTGCTGGTCCCATATGCGAGAGGTGGCGGGGTCAAATCCAGCCCCGGCCAAAAAAGAAAAGAGAGAGAAAAAAAGACTTGGATAGAATTGACTCAGCAAATGGAGTCCAAAAGCCCAGATGAGGTCAGGTAAACATCATACATCTGTCAGCCAGGAAAGACCCTGGGTGTGGATAGAGGAGCCCTCTCCCACCCGCAAAACCCCGTTGCATAGGAGTCCTGGCATTCTCTCTCCGCTCACACCCAGGGAGTGGGTCCTGGGCAAGGGTGAGGAAGTGATCTCTGTCTTGCAGCTTGAAACGTCATAAAGCAAGAAGCCAATTTTCACTTATGCAAATATAAGTAGAGCAGGTAGAGGGAGAGACCGAGGCTGCAGGGGTGAGTCTGAGGAGATGAAAAGGCAGCTCAATGCATCGTCTGAAGACGGTGCTGGAAGCTAGTTGTTAAAGATCTTTTCTGAAAGGACAGGAAAAAATACGGTAAGAAGGTTCTTCACACTAAGCATTTTGAAGCCTAAGATAACTGAACCCAGGGCTCTGTGCATATCTCAGAAGGCTGTTACCTCCCGGGTAATATTACAAGTGAAATCTATACTTTTCCCTACTCTGAGAGCCAGACCCTCTGTCACAATTTAAGATGTAAGAAAGCGCCTTGCTGTGCCTAAGCTTTTGCATTTATTCCCATCCCTTTCTTACTAAGCTGTACATCACTTTTCTCATAATTAGTAAGTCTAAGACAGTTGTCAGGCCATTTAAATGAATAATATGTTGTTATAGGAAAAGTACAATTTTACTGAGATTGTGTGCTATGTCATGTAAATACTGATTTTCTTCACTGCCCCCAAAGCCTGGGATTAGAAAGTGCATGGGGAGAAGCGCCTCGCGTGCCTGGCAGCAGCCCCTCAAGTTGCTAATTTGGCACTTGCGATAAAGTCCCAACACTCCCGGGTGGCAGATCCACCCACCTACACCTAAGTCTGAAAGCAAATGACAAGGAACATGGCACACGGGTGTTCAGGCCGTGCAGCTCCCTGGCCCAGGGCTCCCTCCTTTAGACTTTTGGGGACGTTGAGGAGCAGATGATGGGAATACAGCAAGAAATGACCCCAGATTCTGGCTCATACCTTGTCTGGGCTACAGAGAGGCTCAGACAGACTCTGGGTGGGAGTTAAAGGGCAAAGGTCACATGGGCAGCCTGGATCATTCCCACCTCCCCTCCACTCCAACGCTGGGAGCTCCCACCCCCCTTCTCTCCCTGCCCAGGCTCCCTCCTGCCCACCCTGCACCACAGCCCGGCAGAGGCAGCTGTGGAGCCAGTCGGAAAGGTGCCCATGGGCTTGAAGAGTTCAGAACCCTCCAGAAATTGGCAAAGGCATTAAAAAAAAACAAGAAAGAGCTCAAGAATCCTTTACAAAATGCCCCAGCAAGTACAAAGAAACACAAGTCCCAAGTGGGCAGCTCATCATTAAAGGAACACCATAACAAATACCTTCCAAGGCACACAGGGGCATTGGGAAGGGCTCTGTGGGGATAAAAGGTCCGCTTTTTTGAAGTTGAGGATTTTTTCTTTTTGTATGTGGGAGTGGGGAAGGCAGTAAATTTTTGGCAGGCGGGGGGTGGTAATCTATTTTGTGACTGAGTCACAGGCATGTTTAGACTGTCAGATACTTGCCTGGCCAGTGATGAGAGATCCTTTCTTTCTGGTTCCTACCTCTTAGGGACGCCGACCCGTACTTGGCACCTCCCTATAGGATAAGGAGCTGTCTCTAGGCCCAGGTGAGCTTATCCCTGGCACTTGGAGGCCCTGAAAGCGGCAGCATCTTCTGGAGTGTCTGCTGCTGGGGCCCTGGGGATAATAATGAGGGCCTGCCCCGTGCCCACCCTTGCTGTCACAGCCTCCTCCCCACAACAGCAGAGACCAACACACTCTAAAGGTGACATTGCTGGGGACAATGGAGAGAGCTTTGACCTGTGCCAGCACTGACTGTGGTGCCCCCTCTGCAGAGGGGAAACCAAGGCCTTGGGGAATACATTGCCTGAGATGGTGATGGCAACCTACAGCAGCCTGTAGTTCGAGGCCACCTCCTCATCTCTGAGCCACACTTCCCACTGCCACTGCCACGTGGTCCCAATAGCAGAGAACCGGGGAGGAGGTGGCAAGGAGTGAGAAGGAGGCGGGCTCCCTGGGTTTGGTGCTCCCCTCCCCACCAAGTGTGTCTATGCAGGGTCCACCCCGGACCTTAACATTGTCACTTCAGCTCCCGTCGTGCCGCCAAGGACTTCTGCTGTTGGACAGACTTTGCTGTTTCCCCTCAAAGATCTGTTCTGGCAGAGACACTCTGGCGAGCAAGAGCTTTATGTTGCACTCTGAAAGGGGAGACAAGGCAGGTGGGAGGAGGGCGGGGCTGGGGGCGAAGTGGACAGACAGCTCTGCTAGGCACCTGAGGCCCTTCCTCAAAGCCCCAGAATCACTGAGAATGTCCCCTCAGTCGCCTTTTGCTGTGGGGATTAATTTCAGAGCTCTTGGACACCAGAGCTCCAAAGTTGAAACACATTTTTTGACTTTTCTTCATCCTGGCAGGCCTCAGGGTCTACCTCACCAGGGACCTTGTCCGGTGGCCTGGGAGCCAGCTGGTAGGGTGGAACGGGCCATGCCCTGAGCCAGCAGCATCCAGGTGAGGTGGAAACAACCATATCTCCCACAGCAACCCGATGGAGAGGGGGCTGCTCCCCTGCTTTCTATCCAGTTCCTCAGCTGCTGCCTGGAGCTCTTCCTGGCAGGAAACATAGGCCTGGAGCCTTCCCAGAACTTGCCCATGGTGACCTAGCTGATCATGGAGAAGACAGGGACAGCCACAGGCCTGCCAGGGACCCATTGCTCATCATACTGCCCTAGGGACTAACAGTAGCCTTACCTGGGCTATTGTGAGCTTCCAGGTCACGGGGTGCGTGTGCCAGCTGCACACATCATGGTGGTCACGTAGTCAGGAGGAGGACATGAGTTCTAGGCTGCCTGCTCCTCTTCCTCCCACACTCCTTCTCCCTGCTTTAGATGGTTCTTCAGCTGGAAAGGTTTGCTCTGGGAGCTGCTAATGGATAAACTAGCCTCTCTCATGGGCTGGTCACTCGATACCTAAGACCACATGGGCTCTGTTTCCCCCACACTAGGAACTGCCCCAGGTCTTCAAGCCCCATTAAGTTTTAATTTAATCACTGCTAGTTTGCACTGGAATTGTGTTTTATGAGCACATTGCCAGAAGTTGAAGGCTTATAAAACAGAGGCTTTTGAAATAAAAATAAAATAAAAGGATACCCAGATCCAGTACGATTGCCAAAATGGGAAACAGAGGTCTCTTGGTAGCAGTGAGCATGCTTATATGATTCTGATGAGTCCTGGTGTTTATCCAGGCCTTAATTTGATGAATCTCCAGCCGAGACGGAGTTTGTGGGAAGAGATGAACCGGTCACGTCTAGGCCATGTGGGACCGTTGGAATGATTTTGGAAGACTTTTCCCGACTGCGCAGCTGAGGTTGTCTGGTCTTCCTGAAGGGCGCTGAGGAGTTTCCAAGCAGTCAAATGGAGACCCCAGTCTTCAGTCCCTACCCACTTTCCACACCTCATTACCTCAAGAGGGCAAAACAAACAAAAGGCTTGGCCGACTTGTAGCAGCCAAGGAGTGTTCTCAGAAATTTTGTGGACTTTTTTCTCTCCACATCCAGGCCAGCATCTGCAGCTTTGGGACTTTGTGATGTGAGCCAGTCTCACTGGGTACAGGTGATCTCTCAGGTGGTTTGATTTGCATTTCTCTGTTAATTAGGGACGATGAGCATTTTTTCATGTGTTGATTAGCCATTCGTCTGTCTTCTTTAGAGAAGGGTCTATTCATCTCTCTTGCCCATTGATGTAAGGGATTGTTGCCTCTTTTTATGTTGATTATTTTGAATTCTCTGTACATCCTAATTATCAAGCTTTTATCTGCAGAAGATATTAACAAATGGAAGAACATACCATGCTTATGGCTGGGCAGAATCAACATTATTAAAATGTCTATACTTCCCAAAGCCATCTACAGATTCAATGCAATGTCCATTAAAATACCAACATCATACTTTCAAGATTCATATATATTTTTAAGTTTGGTCGGGAGGCCCAAGTTCATAAACTTGAAGATACATTCAGTCCTCACCCCAACACAGACATACACCCCTGTGAGAGTTCAGAAACAAGAAAAAGCACTGTCTTAGAGGGCATTAGGCAGTGGAGCTGGGCTTGAAGATGCCTTTTGAATCTTCACAAAGATGAGACATATACAAGCAAAGGGATGAGAAGTGGTAGGTCGGGGGACCTCACAAGGTATCATAGCACTGATGAAGAAAAGGGAGCAGTGCCACAGTTACCCTCAGATGCCAGGCTGCGTGTTTACCCTGTGTGTGGGCAGCTCTGCTAGTGGGGTGGAGCGTGGGGATGAGGCAAGAAAGTAAAAGCAGAACTAAAAGAATCTGTCTCCTAGCCGCCCTGTGTAGGCCTCAGCCAAGCCGCAGGTGTTTCTGTTGTCTGTATGTTTCTTGACAAACGCAGGGCCTAGATTGTAACCTAGTAACTTCTTTGGGTTTCTGTTGCCTTTGAGGGCAGGTGGTCCAACCAGTCTCGAGGAGGTGGGCGACTCTGACCTTCCCCCTTGAGCCTGGGACCTTGAGGATGATGTCATGTTTCTCTCTGTTTTATGACCCTCACGTGCACTCCCACCCTGAAAAGCGGATAAAAGAGAGGCAAGAGATTGAGTCGGGGGTGGGCCTGGATTTGGGAAACTTGCTGGTGTTCCGAGTACCCCAGCTGAATAAACCCACTTCCTCTAATCAACTGGTGCCTGGAGTCTTCTGTCTGCATCGGTTTCCTGCTACAGGGAGGACGGCATCTTCCCCCTGTGATCTCCTTCAGGGGAGGTTGTGCTTCTCTCAGGAAAGGAAAAGATTTCCTTTATAAGCACCATAAAAAAAAATTCAGATTTCCCTCTTTGCTTTAGCTCCTAGAAATCTTGGAGCCAAATACAGATCCACAGATAGTAAATATCCAGGAGTCCACAAATAGAAACTCCTAAGGATCCTAAGCTTTGTATGTTGCATCCAAATTTCACTCCTCGTCTTACCTTAGATTTCCTACTCTCGTTTTTATTTCATGCTTCTGTTTTCATTGTCATAATTTTAATTTTTGTTGAACTTTGTGTATTTTTGTAAGTGTCCTTATATTGTTTCTTGAATATGTCAGGATACAAATAAGCATATAAATGAGGTGGCCGGGCTGATGGATAAGTCACAAGGCTGATAACAGATTTTGACATCATTTACAATACTTTGTGGATCTGTCTGTAATGAAGGACAGGCCATGAATTGCGATTTGTTAAGTGTCTATAACCAAGGAACCGAGCTTAATGCTTTTCTTATGCGATTTTACTGAATCCTCACAGCAACCCCATAAGTTGCATATTCATTTCTCCATGTCATGAACAAGAACACTGAGTTTAAGTAATGTTAAGTAGAAGCAGCATTTATTATCTGGTTAAAATCAGCAGGCTTTGGAATCAAAGAAACCTGAGTTCACAGCCCAACTCACAACACTAAATAGCTTGATCAGATTAAGTGACATTCACTTCTGTGAAACTCCATTTCCCACTGTGTAAAGTGGGATTGTCCTTAAAGGATTGTCCCACCTAACAAGGGGGTTAGTTAGATGAGTTGACTTGGTGCTAAGTCCCTTCTCCTTTCCACAAGATGATGTTACTACAGGATTTCAGGATCTGAGCCCACTCTGTGCAGCCTCACCTTCCACAAATGGCACTGGATCCCAGAAATTACATCTCAGGAATTAGACCCTAGGCATTAGACAGTAAATTTTAAGTGCTAGCCCTGCTGGATTGCTGGCTTATTGATTGCACAAGTATTTAAGGAGCACCTTCTATGTGTCAGGCAGGCCCGCGGGGAGCAGGTATGAGGGGGGGGACCTGAATCCAGACACCTGCCCAGGCTGCTTTTCTCTTTAAAATCCCAGGAAAATAGGACTTCACAGGAAGAATGTAGGGCTGAGCAGAGACTGGAGGGCTCAGATGCTTTGTCTTCCCTCTGGGCTGCTCCACTCTGGTTATTAACCTCTCTAGAGCGTGGCCTCCGGTCTCACCCCAGGCTTCCTGATCCTTTCCCTGCCTGTGGGTGGCATGTGTTCCCACCCCTATCTATCCACTTCGGGGTCAGCTGTGAGAGCCACTCATTGCCTCATTTGATGTGGCTAATTGATGAGGACGAGATGCCTCATTAACAAGCACTTAGCAGCCCGGAAGCATCAGCGCATCAGCGGGAGGGACAGGGAGCCTCGGAGACTGGGCAGAGGCGTTCTGGCCAGGGGTTATTTCTGGAGTAGAGCTGTTTCTGGTCATAGCGGGAGGGGCCTTCACAATTGCCAGGAAATGGCTGTTTCCAACTATGAAGAGCAGAAAGATGGGGAGTCAGAAATTTAGTTATCAAATGTCATGGCAATACTTTTCTCTTGTCAGCCAATTCCGAGGGCTCTATGAATCCCTCCCCCTCCTCCCTACCTTTGTACCACCTGTCTTCAGAAACCTCCATCTGGGAAAAGCCTCATTGCTTTGAAAAGAATGAACAGGAGAAGATGCAGAGATGGAAATCCCCTTAGCTGCGTACAGATTGAACATAATTCATCTGGAGATTAAACCAGGTGGGGAGGAGTGAACTCTGTGTGCGTGCGTGTGACCGTGTCCTCTCTGCCATGGCCTGCATGGTGCATGATGTGTAATGCAGCTCTCAGAGCTCAGGGTAAGTCAGGGATGGTTAGGGATAGTGAGCAAACAAGACTGATCCACAGAGCAGGGCCAGGAGCAACTTCAGAATGTGCATTTTGCCCATGGCTGTGTAGGGAGCTGGGAGCACAGAGGAAGAAAAGGCCTGTTTCTTAGCAAGGGATGCTTCAGTTCAAGCACCAAGACAGACCCATGAACTGTCACCAGTCACAGCAGGTGGAGAGTCCCATGGTCATGAAGCCAGCATGGAGAAGGGGTTCATTCAACTTAGAATGGGAGAAGTTCAAAAAGGACAAAGGGAAGGAGATGTTTGACCCCTGGGTTAAGAAAAGAAGGAAAGGGCACGGTCTGGATTCAGGTGAGGGGCTGTGGAGTCTGCCATGCTGGGGGAGTGGTGTCAGCGTCTCATCACATCTGGGGGCCTGCGGGGTCCACGATACAACTGGAAATATGTGTTGGACCCCAAATGTGAAGAGAGTAAATGCCTTGTTCAAAAGTTTTCAATTTCAGTTTCCAGGCTGTGAAGTTCACCTGAAGTGGCCCCAGCTGGAAAGCAGGGACTTTCCTCCCTACCTAGAGGAGTTCTGGAGCTCTTTCCAGATCACTGGGGACCTCACCCCAAAGGGAAATGCTCACAGTAAAGGACCCCAGGGTCACAGTGGGACAGGAGGTAGCCCAAAGTCCCCAGAGTGGTTAGCAATTGCAGATGACAAGGCAGTTTTCCAGTGGAAACGGACCCTCTCAGGACAGGGTCTGTAACTTCAGAGCCGGTGACCAAGGGCTGAGGAAAGCCTCTGTCTCTGCCACCGGGTCCCCAAGAGGAGAGGGGCACCCAGGCACCCTGTGGCACGGGTGGGCAGGGGAGAGGCTTTCAACAAAGCTGATGAACATGATTTCAGGGTAAATTTCCTCCCATGATTGTGTTTTATCTCAGAGCCATTAGGATAATATCGCTATTCTTTCCATGTCAGTGGTGTCTCTGCCTCATTTGCATGTTCTGTGAGCTCCTCCGCTTTTGTGCTGAGAAATTGCTCTGTCAGTAAAAGGCACTTGGAGAGGAATCAGCACAAAGCCATTTGCCAAAGTCACAAGAAACGTCCTGGTTCCTCCTTCCCATTCATCAGGGCCCTCCTAGGCAGGGGGATTCTGGGAAGAAGAAATGCCCACCGCTAGTGCCAGCGAACCCCTCATTGATATGGCTGATCAGCTTCACATACATACAAAACAATCATAATCAGTCCAAATCAAAGCCAAGAAATCTAAGAAGGTCTATGGCTGGCGGTTGGTGGCTGTGTCCTCTGGAAGGCCACTGGCTTCAAAGAAAGAGCTCAGATTTCATGTTGTCAAAACTAAAATGAGTTCAAACACTACTTCAGTGGCTACTCACTGGAGGTGTGAAATTCCCTAATCTTCCCTTTCCTTGTCTATAAAGTGAGAGTGGTAATTTTTCTCCCCTTTGCATCACGTAATTATTTTTCGGATCAATTGAGAGAATGTAGAGCAGAGGAAATTATAAATCCTAAAACAAGTACTGATCACCCAATGAGTTTAAATCCTAAATCTAGCGCTGGGGAGCTGTGGAATCTTGTTTAAATGGCTTCACTTCTCTATGCCTATGTTTTTAAACTTGTAAAATGCAGATAAATATTACTAGCATAAAAGATTTTATAAGAAGAAATGTGTGATATGTTAGCACCCCCCCCTGTGCCAGGCTCTGTGCTAATCCTCCCAGCCTCTCTTTGCGATCAGCCATTATCAGCTCCAAGCTATATAAGTGAAGAAGCTCTCCCGAGGGTCAAAATTACTTTCCCACAGACAAACTGAGACTAGATATCAGGGTTGGTTCTGTGTCTTCCTGTGTCCCATTAGGGGAACAAACACATCATCTATTTTATCAGAGAGAATTTTAAATGAGAAATCAGCTAAATGTATGACGGCTGATTGAAAATGAGGAAAAGTAAATAAATAAAAGATGGAGTGATGTCCTGGTACTGAAACAGATAGACAGGAATTACAGGAAGCAGAAAGCAGTTTTTTAAATCTCTGGGATAGAGAAGAACTTGGGCTGACCAGAATCTAGAACTTGAAGGAGGCATCATACAGAGCTACCTGGGCTCTGTCCTCTGAGGCTGGGCTGGTCACCAAGCCTGCACCCCTGGGGCTCAGGGGAGGGCCTTGAAGGTTGAGGTGCACCTCTGGGGAGGGATTACTGAGGACTCTAAGGATGGAGAGCTGGAGACCAGATGGCCTAGGGCTGCCCCTTCCGGGGACAGATTGCAACTGCTGTAGGGAGGAATCATCACTGGGCAAAACCAGCAGGGGAGGTGGTAAAGAGGAAAGGGTGAGGTTTTCCTCCCTGTCCTTCCTTCCAGACAGACTTCTGGCTCCCCGTATTGGTAGAGCCTAACCAGAAGCTGAGGAGGAAGGGTACATGCAGAGTTCTGACCTTGATTTGACAAGGAAGAGTGTGGTGTCATAGTTCTCTCTGTAGAGATCCTTCACATCGCTTGTTAGGTATATTCCTGTTGGTCGGATTGCAAACTAATGTAGCCTCTTTGGAAGAAGTATAGAGATTCCTCAAATAACTAAAAAGTAGACTTTCCATTTGATTCCACAATGCCATTACTAGGTATCTACCCAGAAGAAAAAAAATCATTTTATCATAAAGATATTTGCACTCAAATTTTTATAGCAGCTCAATTCACAATCACCAAGATGTGGAAACAACCCAAGTGCCGACCAACCCATGGATGCATTAATAAACTGTGGTATATCTATACCATGGAATATTACTCAGCCATGAAAAAGACAGAGACTATAATTTGTTGTTGTTGTTGTTGTTGTTGTGTTTACCTGGATGGATTTGGAGAACATTCTCTTTAATAAAGTATCTCAAGAATTGAAAATCAAGTATCCAGGGCACTCAATACTGATTTGAAACTAGTAGATATACAATTATAGGCCCACATAAGAGGAAAACACAATTAAATTTAAGAAGAGGGAGAGAGGAGAAGGGAAGAGGAAGTTTGGTAAGCTCCCACTTAATGGGTACAATGTAAAGGTAAATGGCACAAACCCTGGGTGAAGGACTCACCTAACAAATGCAAGTAACATAACCGACTCCTATGTACCCTTATAATAATCTGAAATAAAAAATAATATTAATAGTAATAATAAAAAGTAAAAATCTGTCAAGAACTCTATATCCTTAGAAAACATTTCAAAAGTAAAGACAAAGATCTTTTCAGACATATAAAAGCTGGACATATAAATGCTGGAAGAAGTTATTAATAATAGAAATTCACTGCAATAAATATTAAAGTAAGTTCTTCTGTCAGAAGGTATGGAAATGGTATCAACACAAGAGACTGAACGTTATAGGAAATTATAAATATAAAAATGTTCTTCTCAAGCCTCTTTAAGAGCCAGGAGGGTTAAATGGAAGAATGTCTTCATGAGATTTGCATGAAACATATTAACTGAAGGTAGACAGTGATAAAAGTGAATACAACAAACCATAAAAAAGTCAATAACTTAAAGCAAAAAGGTATAGCTAGCCCGGGAGTTGTGGGGAAAGGGAAGGCTGAGTAGGTGGAACACAGGGGTTGGGGGCTGCTACCTTACTCTGTATGGCTGGACGCATGTCATTACACGATTGTCAGAACCCACAGAATGTACAACACAGAGGGATCCCTAACATACGCCATGGACTTTGTCAATGATGACATATCAACATTGGCTCATCACTCGTAACAAATGTCAGTAACTAATGCAAGAAACTGTGGTGAGGGGCATGTGGGAACTGTGTACTTTCCACTCAGTTAAACCTAAAACTGTTCTAAATAGCCAAAGCTATTAATTTTTTAGAAGATTCCACACCTTGCCATGTTTCCAGGGTGGAGGGAGGGGGGTGTTCAATAAAGGATGTTTCTCTGTGCTCATGGTCAAGCCCAGTGAGTTATTAATTGCTAATTTGAAGCTATTGTCAAGGTTAATGATCCCTCAAGTTTTTTTGGAGAACTCCCTAACCTAACATATTTTGGGCTCCTTATGGCCTTGATCTCAATCTGCTTGCAGGATCTATTCTAAGCAAGCTCTCCTTTATTCCTTACTCGATTAGTCATGGGTAAGGAGAGCAGGTGTTTCATGTGGAAATGCCCAAAGCTGCTCTCTTCCACTTGGTTGTGAACTTCCTGCAGATGGGCCTCCTTCTGGCGCCTTATACCCTTGGTTCTAATTAGGAGCTTCAGAGACCTGGTGGAGGTTCCATCACCGCGGTGACATGCTCCCCAGTGGGTGTGGTTAGTGACATTTGCTTTTCCTTCATTTATTTCTGATTCTATTTATCAACCATATTGTAATTGGTCATTTTCTGTTTTGTTCTTATTTTTATAAAGGGCTGCTAATCCTTTGGGTGAGTGGGACACAAATACCTTAAATATGCAGCAATTACATAGCATTAGCTATTCATGCACAGCCACAGGCTCAATTCCTCCAATACCTGACTTACAGTCGGAGAAATACAGGAACACACAAGGTCAGACGATCTTGCTTTGGTTGCTTGTCCTAGAAATCTTTCTAATGGCATCAGACAGGACACTGATTTACAGAACTTGCCAAGCTTTTTTTGTAAAACAAGGATAATTCATTTTGTAAACTGTAAAATAACTTGAAATGGAATCATGGCAACATTTTTACATCATGTTAAACACACTTCAGAAAAAAGGGATTTCAAGGGTGGCGCTTGTGGCTCAAAGGACAAGGGCGCCGGCCCCATATGTCGGAGGTGGCAGGTTCAAACCCAGCCCCAGCCAAAAACTGCAAAAAAAAAAAAAAAAAAGGTAAATACAATTAGAAAAGTGAATTAGGGGCTAGCTATCTGCATTCTTTTCTCTGTGTCTAACTCCTCCTGCCTCTCTCTTAAAAGGACGTTGTGATTACTCAGGATCCCCTAGGTTAGTGGTTCTCAACCTTCCTAATGCTGCAACCCTTTAATACAGCTCCTATGGGTCGTGACCCACAGACTGAGAACCCCTGCCCTAGATAATACAGAATAATCTCTTCCTCTCAAATTCCTTAAATTAGTCACACCTGCAATGTCTATTTTGCCATATAAAGTAGCATTCCCAGGTTCTAGGATAAAAACATGTACATCTTTTGGAGTGAGGAGGGCATTCCTCAGCCTGCCACAAAGCCTTTATTTAGTAAGTGCAGGGCTCTATAGGGTTGAAGTTTACTCAGCCAGTCCCACGTGTCTCTGGCTCTCAGAGAAGAGGCAGGGCTGGGATCCTGGAAGCTGACCTGAGTCACAAAAGGGGGATCAACCATGTGCCTCTTCCCCTGGAACTTGGGATGTGGGGAAGGAGCAGCACCAACAAGGACTCACGACAGCATTTGATTCTTGTGCAAATAAATGAGCAACTCCAATTATCTGGTTCTGACCAGGAGCTGTGGGTCAGAACAGAGAGAATGGAGAGCTGTGTAACTAATGCTTTTGTATTAAAGATTTTGATATGCAGTAATGAAATGCTGTAAAATAATTAACTGTGGGAATATCACTCTAGACCATGCAGGCATCAAAAGGATAATAATGGAATACAATGAATGACTTTAGACAGATAAATTGAAAATTACATGAAACAAATCAACTTCTCACAAAGTATACTTACTTATTATTAAATAGATAATTTGAAAGTACATACATTGCTTAGGGAATTTAATTCATAATTTAAAATTCCCCCAAAAGAAATCTCCGGGCCCAAATTATTTCACTTAATAATTCTACTGAAGGTTTAAAGAAGAAAAAATATTCAATGTATTCAGTACTTCTATGAAATCTACTTATATTTACTCACTTTGTTATGAAAGATAGAACACAACTATAGGAGATAAATGGAGTGGGAAGGGAGGGGAGAGAGGAGGTTTGATAGAGGGAGGGTAAAAGGCGGGTCCACACCTATGGAGCATATTGCAAGGGTGCAAGTCAAATCTGTCAAGTGTAGAACATAAATGTCTTAACACAATAATCAAGTAAATGAGGTAAAGCTATGTTGAATGGCTTGATGTAACCACATCAGATTGTATTAAAAAAATCAACACATTGTACCTCACATGTGCATAAATGTATTCATGATCTATATGTATTTGACTTAATAAAAAAATTAAATTAAAATTTAAAAAGATCACTTCTCTATAAAATAAAAATGGAGGAACACTTTTTAGTTCCTTTCATGAAGCCAGTATTACCCACCCATATCTAAAAAATCAGAGAAAAGATAGTACAAAAGGGCCTTATAAGAAGAAACTCCATAACAAATAGATTCACTTATTTGTTTTCTTGCTTATTTATGCATTATATAATAACCATGGGGTGAAAGTCTAAAGAATAAAAATACCATGATCAGACATCTGACAAAATTTAGTACCAAACTCATTAACAAATTCTCAGATAGGATCAAGATGGCTGACTAGACACAGGTGGGATGTGCCACCTTCACAGAGACAAAACCAAAATCCTAAGTAGATTCTCATATTTCAGACAAAGCCCCTGGGTCTGTACTGCACTGGATCCACCATTGATGCTCCCCAGCACCCACTCCACTTGGACCGCAGCAGCCTTGGGAGACTGGTAGTCCCCAGGGGGACTGTGGGTCTCCAGGACTTGGGCATTAGGGCAGCTGCTTCCAGGAAAGGAAAATGCAACACACCAGAGGGGTCCTGCAGACAAAGGGACCAGGACCCCAGCCCCTCACCATTTGTGATCTCCTTCTCACCTTCTCCTCCCCTCCTGCTGAGGAAGCCAGGGCTACTTTTGCTCAGAATCAGTGAGAATTCCACAAGGGAACATTAGCCAGGGCATTTTGCTGTCCTGCCTCTGACAGGAAACCTTTCACATCCAGGATTCCACAGAGCTTGGGGCACCCTCCCTTCCCTTTAGAAAGCCACAGCAAATGCTTTTGTGTTCCCCAGGGACTGAAGCTACAGTCTCCACTGAGAAAGAGCAAGGCCAGCAGTCCTAACCTTGGTTGTCCATCTCTTCTGGGAGGAGCCTACTCACCCTTGAGGTGATCCCTGAGACAGCCACCCCTCACCTGCTGAAGCTCTCAGCCATATCCCGCTGCTAGACAGAGCCCTGAAGACAGAGGGTTGAGTAGCCCCTGCAGACAGAGGGTTGCCCTGGTAACCCTGCAGACAGAGGGTTGAGTAGCCCTGCAGACAGAGGGTTGAGTTGCCCCCACTACTTCTGCAGACAGAGGGTTGAGTTGCCCCCACCACTTCTGCTACAGCTGAGTCAGGGTGGGAGCTGGGCATCTGAACACTTTGTGCTCCCAAATGACAGAGGCCACTGTCACTGACAAGACAGGGAGATGTGAGTAAGGTGCATGTCCCACAATTCGATGCTATTGCCTATATCTGCCTACATCTTCCAATGTCACCAAGAGGGACCCACACCTCTTGTCACAGGCTCACAGGGCATCTGCTCTTCCCCTGCATGAGTGTTCCTCCAGAGCAGGAGATCCCCACCTGTCAGTTTCCCAGACAGCACCTGAACTCATGGCGGCCTGAAGGCCAATGTGCTGGCCCCGTCTCAGTTGGTCTGTTCTCCCCAGGGCTCAAGCATGCCACCCAGGGGCCTGGGAATTGGTAGGGATCTATTACCAATAGTCAGTGGACTATTACCCAGTAGGGTCCACACTGATGTCACTCGGAAGTTGTCTCAGGGGCGTGACATCCAGCTGACCCAAACTGCCATCCACACCACAGTGAGGAGCTCCCTGAATGAGCTAAAAGGGAGGATACCTCTTCCTCACACACCGAGCAGCAGAGGTCTCAGCAGAGGAGAACAGGTGAGCCACAGAGCAATCTGTTTTGAGATAAGGGAAGAGGTTCCATATGATAAACAACCCGCACAGATACTTAGGTAATAAAGAAAAGCAGGTTTTCTCAATATACCTGCAAAAGATCATGCTAATTCACTAGCAGTGGACCCCAACCTAACAGAAAAATTTGAATTGTCAGATGTAGAATTTACAGATCACTTTTTTTTGAAGAGTCGTTTAGAGATTTTCAAAATACAGTAGAAAGTTTTAATAACATACTAAGCCAAGCAGAAGAAAGAATTTCAGAGCTTGAAGATAAGACTTTCAGATTAATCCAGTCATTCAGAAATAAAGAAAAAGAATCACGAGAAATAAACAAAATCTCAAAGAAATATGGGATTATGTAAAATGTTCAAAAGTAAGAATCATAGGTTTCCCTGAGGGAGAAGAAGAAAAAGCAAAAAGCATGGAAAATCTGTTTGAGGGAAGAATGGAGGAAAACTTTGTTAGAGACTTAGGACATCCAGATAAAAGAAGGTCGTCAACAAATCCCTAGAAGATTCATTCCAAATGGAATATCACTCCAGCACAGTCAACAGTTTGGCCAAAGTCAGAGTAAAGAAGAAAATAAATCCCATCAACTGTGAAATGAAATATAGAGTAATTTACAAAGGAAAACCCATCAGACTGACAGAAGACTTCTCAACAGAGACCTTATAAGCCAGAAGAGATTAGAGTCCCATCTTTAGACTCTTTAAACAAAATATCTGTGAGTAAGAACTTAATTCACCAACACACGAAATAGATAATTCCCCATGATCAAGTGGGTTTTCTCCCAGGGATGCAGGGATGATTTAGTGTACCAAAATCAGCGAATGTGACTCACCATAATTAAAACAAAATTTAAAACATAATTAAACACAAAACGTAACTAAAAACAAAACCGTGTCATCATCTCAATAGATGCAGAGAAAGTATTTGATAAAAACCATCAACCTTTATGACAAAAACCCTTAACAAACTAGGAAAATACTCCCCAAATAATAAAAGCCATATGTGACAAACCTACAGCCAATATCATACTGAATGGGAAAAGTTGGAAGCATTCTTCCTTCTAAGAATTGGAACAAGACAAGGGTACCTGCTTTCACCACTTTTATTCAACGTAATGTTGGAAGTAATCAGGCAAGAGAAACAAATAAAGGGCATCCAAATTGGAAAAGAGGAAGTCCAACTATTCCTATTTGTTGGTGAGATGATCTTATATCTACAAAATCCTAAAAACTCCTCCAACAGACTCCTAGGACTGAAAAATGGATTCAGCAAAGTTTCACATTACAAAAATCAAGGTCCACAAATCAGTATTATGTTTATGCAGTCATGACAGTCGAGCAGAGAATCAAATCAAGAACTCAATTCCATTTACAATATCTGCAAAATAAAATAAAAATACCTTGGCGTATACTTAACCACAGAGGTGAAAGATCTCTACAAGGAGAAGTACAAAACCCTAATGGAAGATATTGCAGATGATACGAACTAATGGAAAAGCATTCTGTGCTCACCAGGAAGCATCAGTAGTGTTAAAATGTCCACACACTGCCCAAAGTGGTTTATGGATTCAATGCAATTTCTATTGAAATACCGATGTCATTTTTCACAGAATTAGAACAGAACAACCATAAAATTTATATGGAACCAGATAAGAGCATGAACAGCTAAAGTAATCCTCAGCAAAAAGAACAAATCTGGAGGCATTGCATTATCTGAGTTTGGGTTACACCACAAGGCAAGAGTAATCAAAACAGCTTTATATTGATATAGAAGTAGACACACAGATCAATAGAACAGAATAGAGAATCCAGAAATAAAGCCAAATACCTACAATTGACTGATTTTTACCAAAGCAGATAAAACCATACACTAGGGGAAGGACACCCAATTCAATAAATGGTGCTACAAAATTTGGATAACCTTGTGCAGAAGAATGAAACTGGATCTCTCTCTCACAATATAAAAAATTAACTCAAGATGGATTAAAGACTTGGAATATACTTAACCCCAAAGGTAAAAGACCTCAATAAGGAAGTAGAAACCATGCAAACATTAGGAGAAAACCTATGAAGAACTATCCTCAGCATTAGATAAAGAATTTATGACTAATGCACCATAAGCAAACATAACAAAAACAAAGAAAAACAGTTGGTCATTAATTAAACTTAAAGTTTCTGCACAGCCAGAGATACAACAGAGTAAATAAACAACTTATGAAATGGGAGAAAATATTTGCAAGCTATACATCCAACAAAACCTAAAATCCAGAATATATAAAGAACTCAAAACAAATCAAGAAATAAACAAATAACAACATTAAAAAGTGGGCAGAAGACACGAACAGATTTTTTTTTTTAAAGCAGAGAAACAAATGGCCCCAAAACATGAAAAAATGCTCAACACCGGCTTGGTGCCTGTGGTTCAATCGGCTAAGGCGCCAGCCACATACACCTAAGGTGGCGGGTTCGAATCCCCAGCCTGGGCCTGCCAAACAACAATGATGGCTGCAACCAAAAAATGGCTGGGTATTGTGGCGGGCACCTGTGGTCCCAGCTACTTGGGAGGTGGAGGCAGGAGACTCGCTTGAGCCCAGGAGTTGGAGGTTGCTATGAGCTGTGATGCCATG
>CAUYQV010056576.1:0-13056 GCA_963574575.1 Galagoides demidoff | reverse complement strand
GCATCACAGCTCATAGCAACCTCCAACTCCTGGGCTCAAGCGAGTCTCCTGCCTCCGCCTCCCAAGTAGCTGGGACCACAGGCGCCCGCCACAACGCCCGGCCATTTTTTTTTTTGGTTGCAGCCATCATTGTTGTTTGGCGGCCCGGGCTGGGGATTCGAACCCGCCACCTTAGGTGTACGTGGCTGGCGCCTTAGCTGATTGAGCCACAGGCGCCGAGCCGAATCTCTAACTTTAGAGAAAGTATCCATTATTATTATATCTTTCATCCCAGTAAATGCAGATAAGCTAAAGTATAAGTCCTTGGAAACACTCTAGCAACCTAGCATTGTCCCTCAAATAACCATAGGAAGCAAACTAAAGTAGAAAGTCAGCACAATACTACCATTGGCTAAAAAGACAGAGGAATGAGAAATTCTCCTCATTCTCCCTAGGGATCTGATTCATCTTCTTGTCAGACTTTAAGGGGGCTAAATCACACTAAATTTCCAGAATAAAGGTTATACTGCTACCATCTCTAGAATTCCTGAAATCTTGTGAAAGTTATAGTCACTGCTATAAATATGCATGGATAAATTCATATTACTATTTCATAAATAAACTATAAAAGATATGCAGAGACCTCATATCCATTTATGAAAGAGCTTGTTCTAAAAGTTCAGAGGCTGGGTGCAATGGCTCACTCTTGTAATCCCAGCACTTGGGAGGTCCAGGTAGGTGGATTGCCTGAGCTCCCATGTACAAGACCAGCCTGAGCCAGAGCAAGACCTCATATCTAAAAATAACCAGGTGGCTGGGCATGGTGGCTCACGCCTATTGTCCCAGAGCTGTGGGAGGCCAAGGAGGGTGGATTGCCTGAACTCAGCTGAGTTTGAGACCAGAGGAAGATCAACATGAGCCGAAGTGAGCCAGAATGAGACCCCGTCTACAAAAAAAATGCCGAACATTGTGGCGAATGCCTGTAATCCCAGCTACTTAGGGGGCAAAAGGGTAAGAGAATCGTAAAGGGGGAAAAAAAAAAAACAACTTCAAACTAAGATAAAGTGAAAGCCAGTTGAAATTAAAAGCAAAAATAAAAAAAGATAAAATAAAAATAACCAGGTGTTGTAGTGGGCACCTGTAATCCCAGCTACTTGGAAGGCTGAGGCAACAGAATAACTTAAGCCCAGGAGCTTGAGGTTGCTGTGAGCTATGACGCCATAGCACTCTACTGAGGGTGACAAAGTGAGACTCTGTCTTAAAAAAAAAAATTCAACCAGAAAGTGGCTTGAAAAACAAAGAATACCAAACCAAACCAAAACAAACCAAAGTTCAGTAAGTGATAAATATATACAACTCTAATAGGTAAAAATTATTTGTTTTAAATATTACTTATTTAGGCTGGTACAATGGCTCAAAACTATAATGCTAGCACTCTGGAAGGCCGAGGCAGTAGGACTACTTGAGCTCAGGAGTTGCAGACTACTCTGAGCAAGAGTAAGATTCCATCTCTACTAAAATAGAAAAATTAACTGTCCCTGGTGGTGAGCACCTGCAGTGCAGGCACCCAGTTCTAGGGAAGATAATTGCTTGAACCCAGAAGTTAGATGTTGCTGTGAGCTAGGCTGATACAACAAAAGCACTCCATCCTGGGCAACAGAGTTAAGACTCTGTCTCAAAAATAAATAAGGCTCGGCGCTTGTAGCTCAGTGAGTAGGGCACTAGCCACATACACTGAAGCTGGCTAGAGCCTGCTAAATAATGATAACTGCAACCAAAAAATAGCCAGGCATTGTGGTGGGCACCTATAGTCCCAGGTACTCAGGAGGCTGAGGCAAGAAAATCCCCTAGCCCAAGAGTTTGAGGGTGCTGTGAGTTAGACTGATGCTATGGCACTCTAGCCTCAGGCAATGGAGTAAGACTCCTTCTCCCCCCAAAAAAGAAAAAGATTTAGGCGGTGCCTGTGGCTCAAAGGAGTAGGGCGCAGGCCCCACATGCCAGAGATGACGCGTTTAAACCCAGCCCCAGCCAAAATCTGCAAAAAAAAAATTTTAATTCTCCTGTGGCTGACCAAATTAAATAATATTCAGCTTTTTCTTGAGACAGAGTCTCAAGTGTTGCCCACTTCAATGCCTGGCTAATTTTCCTATTTTTAGTAGAGACAGGGTTTTCACTCTTGCTCATGCTAGTCTGGAACTCCTGAGCTTAAGCAATCCTCCTACCCTGGCCTCCCAGGTGCCCAGCCAAAAAGTTACCATTAATGCCTATACTTTGCTAAAAGAACAGAAACAAATGGACAATCATATAATTAAATCTTTTAACACTATTGTCTCACTTCACAAAACAAAATTTGATAATTAAAAAAACTAAGGATTAGGTGACGCCTGTGGCTCAGAGGGTGGGGCACTGGCTCCATATACCGAGGTTGGTGGGTTTGAGCCCAGCCCCAGACAAACTAAACAAAAAAAAAAATAGCTGGGCATTGCGGCGGGCACCTATAGTCCCAGCAACTTGGGAGGCTGAGGCAAGACAATTGCCTACCAGGCATCCTCAAACTATGGTCAGAGGGCCATATCAGCCCGCTGAGGACATTTATCCAGCCTGCCAGGTGTTTTTGCCACTGCTGCCTGTCCTGCTTAGCAGCCCATTTGTCCGGGGGCCTGCAGTCCAGCCCTCCAACTGTCTGAGGGACAGTGACCTGGCTCCCTGTTTAAAAAGTTTGCAGGCTATAGTTTGAGGACACCTGGTAGGTGCCTATCTTGCCACAGCCTCCCAAGTTGCTGGTACTATAGGAGCCAGTGAACTGGCTCCCTGTTTAAAAAGTTTGGAGGTTGATGTGAGCTGTGACATAACAGCACTCTAGCGAGGGCGATAAAATAATAATAAGTCTATGTCTACATAATAACTCTATGTCTACAAAAAAAAAACAAACCAACTAAGGATTACAAACATTATTTCAAAATCCTGCTATGAGAAAAGACCAAAGGTAAAAATATTCTTTAGTATCAAATATTACCTAATATAAAAAGTTTTGGAGAACATAAGAGAAAAGCTCTGTTCTAATTTTTTCTTTGGTAACTTCAGAATAAAAGTGTGTTAAGAACATGGCCTGTAGTTTAGGGGAATTCTAAAGAGTTCTGCCATTAGGTAAATACCATAGTTAGACCACAGAAGTAAAGTTCAAATATGTTCCTATCCAATACAAGTTTCTCACCAGGGCCGGCCACTGTGCAATTGAGACTCGAGTGCCTTGAAGAAGGACTGGGTCTTTCCGGGGTGCCCATACGAGTGACCCTTCCAGCAAAAGCACAATAACTTCTTCAGCGTGAACTTTAACCCAGGAGTGTTGCTTCCAGTTACAGCCATCAAATTCCACAAAGATCTAAAAAAAAGATATAAAAAGCAGTTAGAAGTCACATTTCAAAAAATCCCATACTAAAACATACAAACATGAACTCTCTATTTTGTGCAACTAACTAGAAATAATTCTAATAACTTGTAAGTTTAAGTTCCCTTAATGGACAGCAATAAAAACTGATCTTACCTCAGAACCAAGATACTGGTCTCAGCTCCACTCTGAAAAGAGGGAGCAGAGGTAAGGAGGCACGAATTATTTAGTCATTTGATAATTTTCAATCCTGTCCCTACAGAAATTTGCAACTCTTAGTTTCCAATTCATACCTACACATACTATCTAGAGGTTAACTATATACAAGTTCGTGTGCAATTTAAACAAGTGTTTATGGCCACTCTGTATAAGCAATTGTGATAGATTTAGGGATTCAGAAAGGAATCTGGCATACTTTTTTTTTTAATTGAGACTGTCTCAATTAAAAAAAAAAAAAGAAAGAAAAAAAGAAGAGAAGCAAAGCTTTTCAAACCAACTGGCTCTGTTAATTTTTCCCATGAAACTTCCTAAGGCAATGCTGGGTGATATAGGACAATATCACAATCCCATAGAAGTGACTCCCAACTGGCAAGTCTGGAGTTACCAGGAGGATCTGTAAGTACTAGTTTTGCAGATGTATATACTATTTAATATTATTTTTATTTTTCAGGTCGGCTGCCCTGGCTCATGCCTGTAATTCTAGCACTTGGGAGGTAGACAGCTTGAATTCATGGGTTTGAGACCTGCCTGGGCAAGAGTGAGGCCTTGTCTCTAAAAATGGACAGGCACTGTGGTAGGCACCTGTAGTCCCAGCTACTCAGGAGGCAAGGCTGGCAAGGCTCCTGAGTAGCTGAAACTGAGGGCAAGGCTGAGGTAAGAGAATCACTTGAGCCCAAGAGTTTGAGGTTGCTGTGAGTGATGACGCCATGGCAATCTATGGGGGGTGGGGTGGGGGACAGCGACAAAGTGAGACTCAAAAAAAAAAAAAAAAAAAGAAAAGAAAAAGATGGCTCGGCTCCTGTAGCACAGTGGTTACAGTGTTAACCACATATACTGAGGCTGGTGGGTTCAAACCCAGCCCAGGTCAGCTAAACAACAATGACAACTGCAATAGAAAACAGCCGGGCATTGTGGCTGGTGCCTGTAGTCCCAGTTACTTGGGAAGCTGAGGCAAGAGACTCACTTAAGCCCAAAAGTTTGAGGTTGCTGTGAGCCAGGATGCCATAGCACTCTATTGAGGGCAACAAAGTGAGACTCTGTCTCAAAATAAAAAAAAAAAAAGAAAAAGAAAAATTATATGGAAATTCAGAATATTTATATATTCTGAATATTCCTGAAAAGTGTGCAAACATAGCTCAGTAGCCTAGCGTTAGGCCTAATCTCTTCATAGGCAATAAATATTTGTGAATTAAATATATTGCTAAAACGTTATCCTAGAAGTTAAATTCATTAAGGTTCTAGTTTTATTATTTATAATATACCAAGTGGGCTTCATTCTACTAAAAAAAAAAAATGGGAAAACAAGGTTCAGAGAAGGGAAGCATGATTTTTGCAACGAAAGAAAATACCGAAATGAACTATAATTATTATTATTTTTTTCTTATTTCAGATTGATATAAGGGTACAGATAACCAGGTTACATTGTTTGTGTTAGGTACAGTCCAAGTTGTAGTTCAGCCCTTTACCTAAGAGGTGTAACATATACCTCTACGTTGTGTCTGTTAGGTGAGAACTTCCCAACTCCTCTCCTCCCTTTCAACTATAATTAATTTAATACACAAATAGGTTCAGACCTATATACATACATGTCCTAGAGGAACAAGATATAGTTCCTGCCTTCAAATAATAGGCAATGGGAAAGTGTGAGAGAAGTATTCAAAGTTACATTTAAATGCAGACTCAGGAACCCAGAAAGGTAATAGTAGCATAATATATGAAACCTGGGGCTTTGGATTCAGAATATTAGTTCTATCCTATATTAACTGCAAAACTCGGTCAACTCACTCTTCCCTCCTCAAGTTTTGGTTTCTTCTCTTGTGATAAGTAAGACACACCTGTTTTTTGTACCTCACAGACTAGTTGTGAAGATTATATAAAGCAACAAATTCAAAAGCACTTCGGTCAATTGCAAAGCATTATTTGGGCAATATAGCCTATAAGATAAACAGAAAGAGTCAAACAAAGTATGATGGGTAGTCATTGGCAAGAGAGATCAAGTTTGCAGCAGGACTGGTAGAAGCTGCAGCCCACAAAAGCCCCAGTAAAGTTCTAGGATTGGGCTCGGCGCTTGTGGTTCAATTGGCTAAGGTGCCAGCCACGTACACCTAAGGTGGCCAGGTTTGAATCCCCAGCCCATGCCCGCCAAACAACAATGATGGCTGCAACCAAAAAATGGCCGGGCGTTGTGGCGGGTGCCTGTGGTCCCAGCTACTTGGGAGGTGGAGGCAGGAGACTCGCTTGAGCCCAGGAGTTGGAGGTTGCTATGAGCTGTGATGCCAGAGCACTCTACCCAGGGGGATAGCTTGAGGCTCTGTCTCAAAAAAAAAAAAAAAAAAAAGTTCTAGGATTGGCCAGGAATTATAGGACATGCTGTGGGGAAGTGGTGGTAAATATTAGGCTAAAAAGACTGGGGGTAGATGCAGAAATCATCCGAGTGCCAATGAGAAGTATGTGTATGCAATTAAGATTTAGTGTGGGCTCGGGGCCTCTGGCTCAAGTGGCTAAGGCGCCAGCCACATAACACCTAAGGTGGTGGGAATCCAGCCCGGCCCCACCAAAACAACAATGACGGCTGCAACCAAAAAATAGCTGGGAATTGCGGTGGGCGCCTGTGGTCCCAGCTACTTGAGAGGCCGAGGCAGGAGACTTGCTTGAGCCCAGGAGTTGGAGGTTGCTGTGAGCTGTGATGTCACAGCACTCCACCCAGGGGGACAGCTTGAGGCTCTGTCTCAAAAAAAAAAAAAAAGATTTAGTGTGTATATTGTATGTGTGTGGGTAGGGGGTTAGGGACATGACCTGGAGTGGAGGCAATAACACCAGGGAGAAAGGAAGCAACTTCTGCTTTTGAGACTGCATGAGCTCTATCTTAAAGCTGGATAACTAGTTGGACACAAGAGTATGAGAGAATTTAAAAATAATTTGGATTTTGAATCAAAGAATAGAACTGGTGTCATTACAAAGATAAACTGATGTCAGGAGGAGATAATGTCCAGAGGATAGACCACCTTGAAAATCATGAAAAGCAGCATGGAGTGTTCAATGCCCAGACTGTATCTGACCCCAAGTGACACCGTTCTCTACAAGCATCACTAAGAAAATTAGAGGCTAGGGTGGCACCTGTGGCTCAGTGGGTAGGGAGCTGGCCCCATATACTAAGGGTGGTGGGTTTGAACCTGGCCCCACCCAAACTGCAACAAAAAAATAGCTGGGTGTTGTGTCAGGCACTGGTAGTCCCAGCTACTCCGGAGGCTGAGGCAAGAGAATCACCTAAGCCCAGAAGTTGGAGGTTGCTGTGAGCTGTGATGCCACAGCACTCTACCGAGGGCAATAAAATAAGACTCCATCTCTTAAAAAAAAAAGAAAGAAAAGAAAATTAGAGGCTGAGGCTCCATAGTGACTGATGGCTAGATGCTGTGTTGTAATTCTAATCTGCCAATCACTTTAAAGATCAACATAGAAGTCACAATACACTGGGTCACACCAACACATAAATACAAAAATACTAAAATCAGTATTGTGCTAAAACAGTAATGAATTTTAGTCTTTGTACATAGGAACTTGGAAATTTAAAAAATTAACATTCAAGAATCCCTTTATCAGGGCAGTGCCTGTGGCTCAGTGAGTAGGGCACTGGCCCATATACTGAGGATGGAGGGTTTGAATCCGGCCCTGGCCAAACTGCAACAAAAAAATAGCTGGATGTTTTGGCGGGTGCCTGTAGTCCCAGCTACTTGGGAGGCTGAGGCAAGAGAATCACCTAAGCCCAGGAGCTGGAGGTTGCTATGAGCTGTGATGCCACAGTACTCTACTGAGGATGATAGAGATTCTGTCTCTTAAAAAAAAAAAAAAAAAGGAATCCCTTTATCACATGTTTAAAAACATGAGGAAAAGCTAAATATTTAGGAGTCAGATTTAACCTAATATAAGGGCAATTATCTCTTAACCTGCCTGGGCAAGGGATATGGAATAAAGTGTTATATTTGACAACAATCCCTTACTATACATTCTGGGATCGAGCAATAGCTCCAGACTAATGATATGAATTGGAAATGAGAGCAATGTGGAAGGTGGATATATATACACGTTCTCCCAACAGTAAGACTTATTTCTGGCCCTAACACTGTACTTCACTTCTATCTAGAGAAATGAAAGGAGTCAGAACACACACAGCAAAAAATGATTTCTAATCAAAGTACACAGAACACATACTCTTAAAATGGTAGTGACCAGGCCACAGGAAAGGAAGAAGGAGTTAAACTGACAAAAATCAATGGTAGTGGTTGTATTGAGCCAGAAATGACTACAGGAGGTTCATAATCTCAATAGGAGAGGACAAAACAGCCTGAGATGATTTTTTTAAAAGTCTAACTGAATTTCTACTACTAGAGTAAAAGTAGCAAATAAGTACAATACATGATATAGTCAGAACCCAAGGATTAAAGATTTAAAGTATCTGATTACTGATGGAGACTTAAAACTTTTGTTTTCTTTTTTTTTTTTTGAGACAGAGTCTCACTCTGTTGCCCTCAGTAGAGTGCTGTGACGTCACTGCTCTCAGCAACCTAAAACTCTTGGGCTTAAGCTAGTGGTTCTCAACCTATGGGTCGTGACCGACAGGAACTGTATTAAAAGGCTGTGGCATTAGGAAGGTTGAGAACCACTGGCTTAAGCGATTCTCTTCCCTCAGCCTCCCAGGTAGCTGGGACTACAGGCATCTGCCACAAGCCCTGGCTGGGCTAGAACCCGACAAACGAGGTGCATGTGGCCAACACCCTAACCACTGAGGTATGGGCATCAAGCCATTCTTTTTTTATTTTTTTTGAGACAGAGTCTCAAGGTGTCACACTGGGTATAGTGCTGTAGCATCACAGCTCACAGCAACCTCAAACTCTTGGGCTTAAGTGGTTCTCTTGCCTCAGCCTCCTGAGTAGCTAGGACTACAGGCACCAGCCACAAGTCCAGCTATTTTTTGTTGTTGTTGCAGTTGTCTTTGTTGTTTTAGCTGGCCCAGGCCAGGTTCTAATCTGCCAGCCTGGGTGTATATGGCCTGTGCTCTCCCCACTGAGCAAAGGGAGCTGCCTTTTTTTTTTTTGAGACAGAGTTTGATTTTGTCTCCCTTGGTAGAGTACTCTGGCATCACAGCTCGCAGAACCCTTAAACTCTTAGGGTCAAGTGATTCTCTTGCCCCTAGCTCCCAGAGTAGCTGGGACTACAGGAGCTTGCCATAATGGCGCAGCTACTGTGTTTCCCCAAAAATAAGACAGTCTTATATTTATTTTTTCTCAAGATGACACACTAGGGCTTATTTTCAGGGGATGTCTTCCTCTCCCTACTAAAATGCATGGCCTGGCTATGCAGTGTATCTGCATAGCCATGCACATCACCAGGTCTTATTATCAGGGTAGGGCTTATATTTGACAAATGCACAGAAATGCTAGGGATTATTTTGGGAGTAGGTCTTATTTTCGGGGAAACATGGTAGTTTTAGAGACAGAGATCTCGGTCTTGCTCAGATTGGCCTTGAACCTGTAAGCTCAAGCAATGCACCCACCTTGGCCTCCCAGAGTACTGGGATTATAGGTGTGAGCCACCACACCAGGCCGGTTTTGTTTTCATTTCAAGATTCTATTGATGGTCTACAGGTAACTTACATTCATTGTAATGGCATTAAAATCTAATAAGTGAAAAAAAAAGAAAAAAAAATCTAATAAGTGACTGAGACTCTGTATCCAAAAAATAAATAAGTTTTTGTTTTTTTTTTGAGACAGAGTCTCATTATGTTGCCCTCAGTAAAGTGCCATGGTGTCACAGTTCACAGCAACCTCCAACTCCTGGGCTTAGGCGATTCTCTTGCCTCAGCCTCCCGAATAGCCAGCACTACAGGAGTCAGCCAGAACTCCGGCTATTTTTTGTTGCAGTTTGGCCAGGGCCAGGTTCAAACCTGCCACCCTTGGTATATGGGGCCGGTGCCCTACCCACTGAGCCACAGGCACCACCCAAAATAAGTTCTTTAAATAATTAAATAAGGCCAAGCGCACTGGCTTACACCTGTAACCTCAGTATTCTGGGAGTGTGAGAAGGGTGAACTGTCTGAGCTCAGGAGTTGGCGACTAGCCAGAGCAAAAAGAGAAATCAGCTGGGCATGATGGTGGGTACCTGATGTCCCAGCTACTCAGGGTAGGGCTGAGGCAGGAGGATCACCTGAACCCAGGATTTGAGGTTGCTATGAGGTAGGACACCATGGAACTCCACCCAGGGCAACAAAGTGAGACTCTGTCTCAAAAAATAAATAAATAAAAATAAAATAAATCAAATAAATTACCTTATATTTGATTAAATCAGATGGGAGCAATCTGAGCAATACAGGGTTTCCTATTTGTCACGTAATCATATAATCATCAGTTTGAATTCTGGCTCTCCCTATAATTAATAATATTATTTACTTATTGATTCACTCAACAAAAGTAAGCATAATGCCTCTTTTTTTGTTTTTGTAGCTGGGACTACAGGCGCCCACCACAATCCCTGGCTATTTTTTAGCTGTAGTTATCATTATTGGAGGCCTAGGACGGGTTTGAAGCTGACAGTCCTGGCATATGTAGCAGAGCCCTTGAACCGGATATGACAAATTGTATTTTTATTTTATTTTATTTATTTATTTATCATTATTATTATTTTTTTTTTTGTAGAGACAGAGTTTCACTTTATCGCCCTCGGTAGAGTGCCATGGTGTCACACAGCTCAACCTCCAAATCCTAGGCTTAGGCAATTCTCTTGCCTTAGCCTCCCGAGTAGCTGGGACTACAGGTGCCCACCACAACGCCCGGCTATTTTTTTTGTTGTTGGGAGTTTGGTTGGGGCTGAGCCTGAACACGCCACCCTCAGTATATGGGGCTGGCGCCCTACCCACTGAGCCACAGGGGTTGCCCTTATTTATTTTTAGACAGTCTCAGTATGTCGCCCAGGGTAGAATGCCAAGACTTCATAACTCGCAGCAACCTCAAACTCTTGGGCTTAAGCGATTCTCTTGCGTCAGTCTCCTGAGTAGCTAGGACTACAGGCACCCACTACAATGACGGGCCATTTTGGGGTTGCAGTTGTCATTGTTCTTTAGCAGGCCTGGGCCAGACTCCAACCTGCCAACCTTGGAGTATGTGGCTGTGGCTGGTACCCTACTCACTGAGCCATGGATATGGCAAATTTTATTTTATTTTATTTTAATTAAATTAATTAATTAATTAATTAATTTAGACAAAGCCTCAAGCTGTTGCTCTGGGTAGAGTGCTGTAGCATCACAGCTCACAGCAACCTCCAACTCCTGGGCTCAAGCAAGTCTCCTGCCGCAGCCTCCCAAGTAGCTGGGACTACAGGAACCCACCCAGCTATTTTTTGGTTGCAGCCATCATTGTTGTTTGGCGGGCCCGGGCTGGATTCGAACCCGCTACCTTAGGTGTATGTAGCTGGCACCTTAACCACTTGAGCCATAGGCACTGAGCTGATATGGCAAATTTTAGAAAGAGAATGCCTGGGGGAAAAAAGGTCTTAATACTCAGTTGAGACAAGAAATCAAAATGGAAATTAGAAAGTATTTTATACTTAAGTGAGTATACAAATACAATGTATACTATGGAATAAATAATTGAGAGGGATTTTTAAAAATGAGATCTGTCAAGTGGCGCCTGTGGCTCAGTGGGTAGGGCGCCAGCCCCATAAACTAAGGGTGGTGGGTTCCAATTGGGCCCAGCCAGTTAAAACAGAAGTGATAACTGCAACAAAAATAGCTGGGCATTGTGGAGGACGCCTGTAATCCCAGCTACTTGGGAGGCTGAAACAAGAGAATTGCTTAAGCCCAAAAGTTGGAGGCTGCTGTCAGCTGATGCCATAGCACTTTACCAAGGGTGATAAAGTGAGACTCTGTCTAAAAAAAACAAAAAAAAATTTCTGGGATATATTATGTGGGGGGGGGGAAACAAGTTGCAGATTATTTGCAGGGA
Organism: Galagoides demidoff; assembly: GCA_963574575.1. Taxonomy (NCBI): domain Eukaryota; kingdom Metazoa; phylum Chordata; class Mammalia; order Primates; family Galagidae; genus Galagoides; species Galagoides demidoff. The sequence goes on along the minus strand of CAUYQV010056576.1, from coordinate 1,476 downwards.
GAAGGACTGAATGGGAGGGTAAATATATGTAGTATTTTTGCCTCTTCAGATGTTCCTTTTTCTTTTCTTTAAAGAATGTATTACGGGTGGCATCTGTGGCTCAAAAGGATGGGGCGCCGGCCCCATATGCTGGAGGTGGTGGGTTCAAACCCAGCCCTGGCCAAAAATGGCAAAAAACAAACAAACAAACAAAAAAGAACAACAATGTATTACTATATTATTTATATAATTAACTTTTTTTGAAAAAAAGGAAGATAAACTGTGGAGGGAAGAAACTGGAAGCAAGCAGACCAATTACAAAGCAATAATAACCCAGCTAAGAGATACAAATAACAGGGTACGGTGATGATTGTGAGAGAATAAAGGACAACAAAGATTAATTTCCAAGATTTCAAACTTTTCTAATTTTCCTACCTACATGCTAAACAAAATGTGAAATCTGTTACAAATGAATTTTACGAAACTGTAGAATACCTTGACAGCCAAGGTGGGGGAATGATGCATGTCTAGAATATTGCTGTTCTCAAAAAATACTTTTCTCTTTATGGTTCCTTTGATTTTCAGGAGATAGCTTTTTACCGATTAACCTCATTTCTCCTCCTACTTCCTAAACATCTGGAAAAATTAAATGTGAGGCTCTTGAGAACAGGGATAACCTGCATAAAAACTCAATTATAGGCTCGGCGCCTGTGGCTCAATCGGTTAAGGCGCCAGCCACGTACACCTAAGGTGGCGGGTTCGAATCCCCAGCCCGGGCCCGCCAAACAACAATGATGGCTGCAACCAAAAAAAAAAAAAATGGCTGGGTGTTGTGGCGGGCGCCTGTGGTCCCAGCTACTTGGGAGGCTGAGGCAGGAGACTCGCTTGAGCCCAGGAGTTGGAGGTTGCTATGACCTGTGAAGCCATGGCACTCTACCCAGGGGGATAGCTTGAGGCTTCGTCTCAAAAAAAAAAAACAAAACAAAAAAACCCTCAATTATACATAGTGCTTTCAGGGGCTATGGAATCACAAAGATCTAGATTTACATTCCAGCTTCACCATTTCTTAACTATGTAGCCTGCAGCAAGTTACTTTAGCCTCTTTGAGCTCCTTTTCCTTTGCCTATAAATAGGAATAATAAGGACCTCAAAGGATTGCCAGTAGGATTACTTGAACTAAAGACTTAAAATGCCTAGTAGGATATGGGATCTGGATAAATACTCATTCCTTAAGCAAACTCATACTACTAATCAGGGCATAAGGTGGCAAGACCAAAAAAAAAAAAAAAAAAGAAGAAGAAGAAAGAAAGAAAGAAACTTAGTATATATATCAAGATTTTTTTTTTTTTTTGAGATGGAGCCTCAAGCTATCCCCCTGGGTAGAGTGCCATGGCATCACAGCTCATAGCAACTTCCATCTCCTGGGCTCAAGCGAGTCTCCTGCCTCCGCCTCCCAAGTAGCTGGGACCACAGGCGCCTGCCACAATGCCCGGCCAT
>CAUYQV010056572.1:0-15733 GCA_963574575.1 Galagoides demidoff | reverse complement strand
TGGTCCCAGCTACTTGGGAGGCGGAGGCAGGAGACTCGCTTGAGCCCAGGAGTTGGAGGTTGCTATGAGCTGTGATGCCATGGCACTCTACCCAGGGGGATAGCTTGAGGCTCCGTCTCAAAAAAAAAAAAAAATGCAGATTCAGCTTGGTTGGTGGCTTTTGCCTGTAATCATAGCGCCATGGTCCAGTGAGGTGAGTGGATCCCTTGAGCTTAAGAGTTCAAGACCAGCCTGAGCAAGAGCAACACCCCGTCTCTACTAAAAATAGAAAAACTAGCTGGGCGTTGTGGCTATCTCCCATAGTCTCAGCTACTCAGGAGGCTGAAGTAAGAGAATTGCTTGAGCCAAGAGTTTGAGGTTGCTGTAAGCTATGATGCCACGGTACTCTAGCCTGGGGCAACAGAGTGAAACTCTGTCTCTAAAAACAAGTTTTAAAAATAAAATGAAATGCAGGTTGTACCCCAGACTCACTGAACCAGAACCTCCACGGCTGTGGCCTAAGTATCTTCATGTGTCACCAGCACCCCCAAAGGTACTTTAATGCAGAGGAAATGTGTCTATTTGATAGAGAGGGAAACTAAGGCTTGGGGAGAGTAAGTCAGGGCCAATAAGGTCCCAGCATGGCTGGGAACCCTGGTTTTTGAGGTTCAGTCCTAGACTGGAGTGGAAACCCAGCTCTGCTCCCCTGCCCCTGCCTTGCAGCGGGATTGGGCCCTTACGGAGTGTTGAGCACCAGTCGGTCCCACTGGCCCTTCACATCATCATCCTCAGGCTGCTCAGTGATGTAGAGGCCGTCAAACTCCAGCTTCCGGGCCAGCTCCTTCTCCCGCTTAAAGATCACCAGGGGCACCTAGATTGTAAAGAGCAGCAAAGGTCGGGTGTCAGGCACCTCAGTGAGACTACAGCCTCAGCAGAGCTGCAAAAACTCATTCACGATACCCCAATTAGAAGAGCTTTCCCAGAATAATGAGGGTGGATATCAGGGGGATGCAGACAGAAGGGTCATGGGCAGAGGGGTTAGGGCCAGGGTGGGAGAAAAACAGAGGAGTTGTAGGATCCCAGAAATGGTGCCTGATTCGGCCTGGGGCTTTCCAAGGGAGGGAAGTTTGAACTCAGACCTTAAGGATGAATGAAACAGGGGTAGGGGTGATGGGGTGGAAGCAGGACAAAGCATTGAAGGTAGAGGGAGGGAATGTGATATGTAAAAATTTTAAGCCCAAAGAACCCTGTTTTCCATTCTGGTTTCCCAGCTATGACATGTGACAGTTTCTGGTTTGAATATCATCTTTGGTGTAGCTCTTAATCCCATACCCTGTTCTTTAGTCCTTACCCCCACTCCAAACCCCCTCTAGCCCAACCATTGTGAGGGCCCCTGTCCCAGGTCTTCTCAGCCAGTGCCCCAGCATTTCTCCTCCTTCCACAAGCTGGAAGCCAAGGTGACAGCCCACCTTGAGGCAGTTGTAGCCAATGATGCAGAGAAAGGCCACCAATGTGTGTAGCAGGCTCAAGCACCGCAGGGCAGGCTCCATGTAGCCGGTGCTCTCCTCCAGGAAGTAGTACACCATGTTCTCATCCTCCTCACCCTCAGCCTCCTCACCAGCCCCTGAGCTCCAGCCAGAGCCGCCACCAGCCCCTGCACCTGACAGGTCCCCAGTGGCTGAGCCCTCCATGTCATCTTCCCCTGGTGGAGAGTCTGAGACCTAAAGTGAAGGCAGAGATGTATCAGGGCAGGACCACGAGGTCCTGGCTCCTGGTATGCCACATCTGTAACCCAATAACAAAATTAACAGCTTCTGTTCCTGAGATAGGCAGGGCCATACCAGACAGTCTTGGTGGGACTATCAATCAAGATCAAGGGGGTGGGCCTAGGATCCTAAGTAGTAAATCAGACTCTGTCCTAAGAATATATATATGCTTATTGAACTGGGTGACAGAGGACTGAAAACAGTTGATTCATCTTCATAGTGGATCCCTAAAGAGACTGATGACTGATATTAACACTAAAATTAGTAATAGCTACTATTTCTACAGCACTTTCTATGTGCCAGGTGCTGTTGCAAATGCTGTACATATATTCATCCTCTTTTACTCTTCATAGCTCTGAGTTAGACCCTGTTATTATCCCACTTTAAGATGGGGAAGCAGAAGTACAAAGGTTAAATATCTTGCCTAACCTCATCCAGCCAGTGAGTGGTGGTGGCAGGACTCTGTCCCACAGAAGCCATGTTCTGGATCTCCAGTCTGGTCTCTCTGTCCTGTTATCTAGATCTCAAAGGTCCCTTTGTCCCTTGGAAGGCCTAGTTCTTAGCCCTTTCCTTCCATTCTGAGAGCTGCCTGGTTTCTCCTCCCTACAAACTTCTCTTTAGCCCATTGAAAAGCAAAAATGCTTAACTGCACCAGTGGCTATTGCTGAGGGATGAGGGCCTGCACATAGGGGCACAGGGCTGGCCTGTGGCAGAGCTGGGAAGGGAATCCAGATCTCACTCCTGCTCTAACTCCCACTGATACTCATGTGTCTGTACTAGATTACTAGATGGACCCAGATACTCCCACTCACCCTCTGCCAGGGGAAGCCAAGATCTAGATATCCACCCTGAACTCTGAACCAAACAACTATCCCTTCATTAAAGGGCTCTGGGAACCTGTTGTGGGGCTGAGCCTCCCACTCCACAGCCTGGATGAGGGCCTGACCCTCCCAGCCCTTCTTGACCAGCACCTTATAAAACAGCAAGATGAAGTTGATGGCAAATGCCAAGAAGAGGGCAAGGAACCGCAGGGTGTAAAAGTTCCGGGACAGATAGTTCTGAGAAAAAGAGAAGAGACAAGAAAGAGTTCACAGTCCAGCTTCTTCCCTGGAGAATGCATCCCGTTATTTACCTACAAACAAAGCACCTGGGTTCTCAATCCCTGCTCCCACAACTTCCTATTGAGTACTTGCTATATACCAAGACCAGGACTAAGAGCTGCATGTACATAAACTGTTTAATTCTCACCATAATCCCGTGAAGCAGATCCTGTTATGCCTACTTTACAGATTAGGAAACTAAGGCTCAGGGAGGTGGTGTCTTGCTCAAGGTAACACAGCCAAGGAGTGGCAGACTTGGGATTTGAATGCAGGTAGTTGGGCTCCAGAGTTCACACTCCCAACCAACCTGCTGTGCTGCTTTCCAGGTGAGGTTACCCTGTTTGCTTTACTCCAGACAGGGAACATAATCTCCCCCTCTTTTCTCTCCACATTTCCCTCTATCCTTCATTCTTCCTCCAAATCCTCACTGAACCATTTTCTGCCCAACATGTGTTCCTTACCCTCTCATATCAGGCTGAGCCTGGAGAGGAGACAGGAGACACGGAGCCCTGGGACCTGCCTCCTGAACACCTGCCCTTCCTGGCCTGGATGAGATGAGCACTTCCCCTGGAACTGGGAAGGCTCAGACTTCCACTGGGGCATCTGGGACTGGTGTGGGGGCTCAGACCCTACAGGATGAGGGCAAGAAATGAGCTATAAAGGAGGGCCAGAGTGGCAGGCTCAGTTGAACTTAGCTGTGGATAGAGGGTGCAGGTGGGGATCTTATGCAGGTGGCCTTGTGTAAGCAAAGGTATGCAAGTTGGAACAAGGATAGTGGGCAGGGAGAGGGGAAGGAGCAAAGTGAGGAACACCTGAACACACTGCCCTGTCCCCAGGTCTGGGGACAGCTCTGTCCTCTCCCCAACCGGATTCCTCTTGGAGATGAACCTAAACAGGTGAGCTCAAGAACAGTGTGGGACAGAGAGGTGGGGAGGGTGTCCCTGGGATCCTCACCAGGAATTTCACCCTCTGGACCTCCAGTTCTCCCCAGAATTCACTCCAAGCTTCCTCTTTCTTTGGAGGGGCTGGAGGAGGTGCTTTCTTCTTGGGGGGCTCTGGTGGGGGCTCAGGGACTTCTTCCTTCTCCCCATTCTCGGCACTGTAGGGTAGGACACACAGAGAGGTCAGGAGGTGCCTGGGTAATGAATTCATTCATTCATTCATTGCCATTGACTGACCCAGGTCTGAATGGAGCTGGGGACACAGGGTGATGAGACAACCTCAGGTCTTATACTCATGAAGCTCCACTCTATTGGGGGAGACAGACAGTGACAGTGTCACCAGGCAGTGACAGCCCAGAGTGGGTTAAGGGATGAGACAAGAAGGTCAGGGAGTTGTGGGAACCTGGAGGAGCCACCTCTTCAGCTTAGGAAGGGGTAGGTGTCAATGTAGTCTTTGCAGGGAGGAGGCATGTGAGCCAGAATGGAAAGGACTAGAAAGACTCAGAAGGGGGGCAAGGTGCTCCAGGCAGAGGGAAGGCACATGGGAAGGCCTGTTGGTTGGAGGTGAAAGCTGATTTCATGGAACCTCTCTTCTGTGCCTGAGTCTGGGCTCGGTGACACTGAGGATGCAGGGTGGCCAAGACAGCCTCAAGCCCTGACCTCCGGAGGCTCCCAGTCCAGGAAAGAGGCAATGACAGGGGCTGGGACCCTTTGATTCCAAAGCCACTTACTCAGCTTTCTCAGGCTCAGGCTCGGGCTCAGGCTGGGGTTCTGGCTCTGGCAGCAGCTCCTCCTCGCCATCCACCTGGGGACAGGGCAAACATTGGGGCTGAGTCCTCTATCCCTGGCTCCTCAGTGCTGACCTGCCTGTGCCTTTCTACCTCTTTGGCTTCACTTGCCCTGAATGATGTAAGTTCTACACTTCCCCCATCAGAAGAAAGAAGGATGATGATTTCCATTTTACAGAGGGGAAACTGAGGCTCTAAAAGGTAGAGCCTCTTGCCCAAAGCACTGTGCAGGGTCAGGCTGACTCCAAGTGGGGTTCTTCTCCCTGAGGATTCCAGCATCCCCTTGACCTCCACACCTCACCACCACACTCCTGCACCAAGGGCCTCAGTATGTTTGGGGGGCATTTTCCATATGAGCTACTTCATTCCCCACAACCACGTGTGCCTCTGAGGGTCTTTCCCAGTGTCCCTGACCCTGTCTTGGCTTTTTTGTCTCTCTTCCCCTCTGATTTGGTTTCTGGATCTCTGGCCCTCCAGGTATCTCTGTCCCTGTCTCTTCCAGGCATTGAGAACTTTTCTCCATGTCTCCATTTCTGAGACTTTCTCTGTGTGTCTTTCTGTCCCTCTATCCCTCTCTTGAGGGTCTCTGTCTTGTGCCTCTCCACCCAGCCCCAGTCTCTCTCCCAAACCCTGAGGCCCCCGCCTGCCCCCTCACCCCCAGCTTCCTTTTGAGGATGGGTGAACCCTCAGGTGTGGGCGGCTCCGCTGGCGTTGTGTCCCCCATGTCGCCAAGACCGCCAGCCCCTTCAGGCCTGAAGGGGCCCCCTTCGGACACCGCCACTACCCCGTCAGCGCCGCCCGGCCCAGCCTCGTGAGCCACCGCCTCCTCCTGGTCTGCGCCCTCGGCAGTGTCGCCCGCTCCTTCGCCCGTGCCCTCGCCGTCCGCTTCACCACCGGGCCCTGACGGCTGCTCGCCATGCACCTCGTCGCCAGTGGGGTCTGGCATGCCCGCCAGGAGCTCGGTTACTGTCACCTTCTTGGCGCCCTCCACGAGACCACCGCCAAAAAGTGAGCCCCATAGCAGGCGCAGCGCGCCCGCAGCCGCCCCCACGCCCGCGGCTCCCACGCGCGTCACCGCGGCCCAGAGCAGCGCGGCCGCTGCAGTGGCCGCTTCCCGCGCCGTCAGCCGCCGCAGCCGTCGTATGCGCCGCCTCAGGCTGCGGTAGCTGAGGCCACTCAGGGCCCGGCCGGCAGCAGCCACCGCGCGTGCTGTCACCCCAGGCGCCGCTGCCGCGGCACTTGCCGCGCCCTCGGGCCCCGCCGCGCCCTCCTCCGCGCCCTCGGTGCCCGCCTCGCCGGCGCTGGTTCCCTCGTCCTCGTCGGTCTCAGGCTCGCCCTCGGGCTCCGAGATCTGCGCGGCGATCTGCATCTCAAAGATGGTGTCCTCACAAAAGCTCACGAAGAGCTCCATCTTCTCGGACTCGCCGCCTTCATTCACCACGTCGAAGATGAACTGGCGCTTAGACTCTTTCACCTGCAGCGCAGGGGGGAGAGGACAGGATGGGAGCTTGGGACAGCGGCGACCACAGCAGTGGCATCTGCCATAGCAGGCGTCGTTTTTACTACCAATAGCAAACCTATGGCGTGCTTGCTGTATGTGTACTCCCCTGAGTGCTGCCCTAAGCCAGGCCTGTACCAAGAGGGTACATTTTTTTTTTTTGAGACGGAGCCTCAAGCTATCCCCCTGGGTAGAGTGCCATGGCATCACAGCTCATAGCAACCTCCAACTCCTGGGCTCACGCGAGTCTCCTGCCTCCGCCTCCCAAGTAGCTGGGACCATAGGCGCTCGCCACAACGCCCAGCCATTTTTTGGTTGCAGCCATCATTGTTGTTTGGCGGGCCCGGGCTGGGGATTCGAACCCGCCACCTTAGGTGTAGGTGGCTGGCGCCTTAGCCGATTGAGCCACAGGCGCCGAGCCAAGAGGGTACATTTTAACTCAAAAGTCATTTAGCCCTCATAATCAACCCTAGGAAGGGGAGACTCAGAAAGCTGTGTGGCCAGGTGACACAGATAAGAGGTGGGAGATGTAGGATTCAAACTTCCAACAAGCTGGCTTCAGAATGGGTTTTTAGCTTCTTTGAGAGAAAGATAGGAAGGACCATAGTGATTGAAGGTAGAGGGTCTGCAGCCAGCTTATCTGGGTTCTGATCCTGTTTCTGCCACTAGGTAGCTGAGTGATTGGGACTCAACTCTCTGGGCCTCCATTTCTCCTTCTGTAAAATGGGATACAATAGTAGGACCCACATTATAGTGTTGGCACGAGTAGTAAATGAGTTAATTAATAGATGCTGAGTGATTAGAATGGGCCTGGCACCTGATAAATACTGTGTCATATTTGCTATTATACTGCCCCAGGACTGTTCCAGGCCCACATGGGCATTTGAGGGGCTGGGGGAAGCAGGAATGGGAAGGGGCAAGCAGGAGGAAGTGGCTCTTTGGAGGAATAACACTAAGGGAAAGAGCCCCCAGGTGAGGGGGTGGAGTGAGAGAGGGGCCGAAGACCCATAACCTCCAATGGAGTGGGTGTGACCCTCTCTGGTGAACTGGGGCTTCCTGCAGATGCAGGGATGCACAGACATCCTGAGGGCAAGGATGGTGCAACCATATATGGGCTGTGTGTGTGTGTGCAAGTGCAATGGTGTCCCAAGGGACACACACAAGTAAGTGCGTAAGATTTGGGGGGTTCCTGTGGAGTATTGTGGGGAGCACCAGGGACTAAGGGAGGGATGAGGTAAGGAGGGCATGCAGCATGGGGCTGGGGGTGGTGGAAAGGTATGACCATGCCAGGCTCAGTGTGCACAGTGGGCATGGGCACATGGGGTAGGCATGAGAGGGCCTAGACCCAGCCAGATGGGGGAGGTGAGGAATATAAGTGTGGGAAAGGACAGCATGCACACGAGGCCTGCAGGAGTATGCAAGGGGGAGCCAGGGTCAATGTGAACTTCCCAGAAATGAAGACAGGGCTCTGTGTGGGAAGTGAGCCTATGTAGGAGAGGTGGGCCAGCACCCAGGGCACACCAGAGCATGAAAGGTGAGTGTGTAGGAGTGGGCCTGGACAGGCCAGGACCAAGGGACAGCACACCAGGGGTGGCTGGGAAGATGAACAAGGGACATATAAACATGTGGGAGGTGTAGGTGAGGTTTCATCAGGGCTATATGGCCATGCCAGAGCTTCCAGGGTGAGTGTGCAAGGAGTGTACATCCACGTGTGGGCCAAGTCTGCAAGCAGTGGCCAGGGATATGCAAGGGCACAGTAGAGCCTATAAAATGTATACAAAAGGGTGAGCATGGGCTTGCCAGTGCCAAGCGAGGGCCTGCAGAGCAGACGTGCGTGGCGTACACAGGGGTCCAAGTATGCAAAGAGCAAGCACTGGCACTCCTAAAGCCCCAGGAGGCGAGCAGGAGGTGAGCAGGAGGCCAGCGGGTCTCCTGACCTGGGGCATCTCCCACTGGGCGCGGTTGGTCTCTGAGATCTCGAAGTAGATGCGCTCAATGCGGCGCGAGGAGCCCATGATCTCAATGCGGCCCAGGTAGGGCCGGAAGTACTCCAGGATGCTCTCGGCCAGCTCCAGGAAGTTGCGCAGGCGCGGGTCGTGCGGCACATGCTCCGACAGGTTGGTAAGCAGCACGGCCACGTTGAAGCCGATATCGCGGGCTGGCTCCTGGAAGCGGTTGGCGAACTCCTCGCAGTTGATCATCTCGTTCTCATCCGCTTCGGAGCATGAGAGTAGGAACTGGATTTCCGGACCGGTGAACTGCTTCTGGCTGTCCATGGCCTGAGGGTGGGTAGGGGAGGTCAGTGGGATGGCCTGGGGAGCCTCTGTGCTCGCTTTGCACATCTGCTCTTTCATACAGATAAAAAGTCCAGAATCATAACTAGCACCCAAGGCTAACCCCCAAGGAATATAGCACAGGTAAGGTGGTACCGGCTATTAAAAGTCTGAAATACTGCATTTCAGCAGAGCTGAGCTATCATCCACTGTAGATACACCCCGTTTTCAGAGACGGTATAATGTGAAAAAAGTGTCTCCAAAAACTGGTGAAACCTAGCTCATGTAACTGGTAAAAAATGCTACCCCAAGTTCTCCAAGCGCAATCCTAGGGTGGCCTTCCAGGCTCTCTCCCACCCATCTCCCTTGCCCTTGATGGCACCTAAAGTCTTCACCCAAGGCTCTCTTAGCCCTCTGGCTTTGGGTGGGGCCCATCCATCTGGGATCAGGGAGAAGAATGGGAATTGTGTTTATTTCCCCAGCTTCCTCCCCACTGCTGCAGTGTCCCTCACTCAAAGACTAGGCCCAGCAGCCCTGTCTGCCAGCTCCTTGTATCACCAAGCTGGGTCACTCCTTTCCCCCAGACTAGCTGGTTAACTCCAGAGGACTGCACAACTCGCGCCACTCATCCTCCCCGCATAGCTTTGTAACCCACCATTTTATTTTTATTTATTTATTTTTTTTTATGAGACAGAGCCTCAAGCTATCCCCCTGGGTAGAGTGCCATGGCATCACAGCTCACAGCAACCTCCAACTCCTGGGCTCAAGCGAGTCTCCCGCCTCTGCCTCCCAAGTAGCTGGGACCACAGGCGCCCACCACAACGCCCTACCATTTTTTGGTTGCAGCCCTCGTTGTTTGGCGGGCCCGGGCTGGGGATTCGAACCCGCCACCTTAGGTGTATGTGGCTGGCGCCTTAGCCGCTTGAGCCACAGGCGCTGAGCCAGTAACCCACCATTTTATAAAACTCTCCTTGACTGATTCAATTTGCATGTCCTGTTTTCTGTAGGTCCCTGACTGATAAATGCCACTGCCTCAGCCTCCCCCACCCTCCATTTACAGCATCTAAATAATTGACACCTGACCGAGTGGCGGCCTCTGAATTTCACCTGGGAACAACCACTCATCCTCCAGAATTAACAAAGGCTCATCCAGAATTAACAAAGGCTCATAGGAGCATATTTTGTAATGTTATACATTTTTGTTTTTGTTTTTTGTGTGTTTTTTAAGAGAGAGTCTCTATCACCCTGGGTAGAGTGCCATCATCATAGCTCCTAGCAACCTCAAACTCTTGGGCTCAAGAGATCCTTTTGTCTCAGCCTCCCAAGTAGCTGAGACTATTGTCACCAGCCACAACACCTGGCTAATTTTTCTATTTTTAGTAGGGGTCTCCCTCTTGCTCTGGCTGGTCTTGAACTCCTGAACTCAAGGGATCTACCCACCTCAGCCTCCCAGAGTGCTAGGATTATAGGTGTGAGCCACCATGCCCAGCCTATACAGTATTTTTAAAGAACTAAAATGTTACAGGTATGGTTGGAGCCTTCTGTGTACCCTTTCTTTGCCCCATTGCCCCCACTTCCTTGGAGGTAAATGCTATCCTGGAATTGGGGTATAACTTTCCAAACATGTGACAATACTTCTACTACCTATATTCAGTCATTGGCCACACACACACACAAAAAGGATATACTATCTGTGCATTTTTTAATTTGGAGATTACTATTAAAATCATGTAATATTTTATTTTTATTTTTATTTTTTTGAGACGGAGCCTCAAGCTGTCACCCTGGATAGAGTGCTGTGGCATCACAGCTCACAGCAATCTCCAACTCCTGGGCTTAAGCGAGTCTCCTGCCTCAGCCTCCCAAGTAGCTGGGCCCACAGGTGCCCACCACAGTGCCCGGATATTTTTTGGTTGCAGCCATCATTGTTGTTTTTTGGCGGCCCGGGCTGGATTCGAACCCACCACCTTAGGTGTATGTGGCTGGCGCCTTAGCCACTTGAGCCACAGGCACTGAGCCAAAATCATGTAATCTGAAACTTGCTTTTTTCACTCACTCTAGTATATGTTTTCAAAATCTATCCATGTTGAGATGTACAGATAAAATGAATTCATTTGCATTGCTGCGTACCCTTCCTGGTTTATAAATAAAACACTCTTCATCTCTTCTCCTGGTAGTGGACATTTAGGTTGATTCCTTTTTGTGTGTGTTTTTAACTTTATGGCAGCACTTTCATTGAACGTTCTTGTGCTGATCTCCTATGCAATTTTGAAATTCTATTGTTTTTTTAATTAGGGCATGTATCTCAGGGTCATCCTATCCACTTTCCCAAGGGTCTCTAGGGCAGTTTCTCAAATGTTCTTGACTGTACTTGCAGTAAGAATGCATTTTACAATGTGACTAAAATAAAAAAGCTTTCATGACACAGTTCTGACTTTTGCCATACAACACACTCTATAGTGTCCTATTTTATTTTTAAAGATGCTGATCATGACTTACTAAATTAATGTCATGACCTCCAGATGGGCTGCAATATTCAGTGTGAGAAATGTTGCTGTGGGGTATGAACAGAAGCATAATTTCTGGCTCTAAAAAGTGCTTTGTAAAAAGCCAAGAACTTTGCAAAATGCTTTCTAAATGAGTAACATACTTTGCAAATGATGAAGGGCTCTAGAAACCACAGAGCGTGGAGACACAATCACACAGGAACTCCTCACCCCTACCCTCGCTCCACCGACCTGCCTCCCCCTATATGATGAGCAGTGTGACACTGTCTCTCTCAAAAGACCACTCCTTCGCAGGGGCCTGGGACCCTTCTCCTCCATTCATTCCTGGACTCTGCTCTTGTGATTTGCCGATCTCTCTTTGTCATCACCCATTTGCTCACCCCACCCCTTTTTGGGATGGGGTCTTGCTCTGTCACATAGGGTAGAGTGCAGTGATATCACTATAGCTCGCTGTAACCTCAAACTCCTGGGCTCAAACGTTCTTCTTGCCTCAGCCTCCCAAGTAGCTGGGCCTACAGGCATGTACCACCATGGTTGACTAATTCTTCGTTTTTTCTTTTCCTTTCCTTTCCTTTTTTTTTAGAGACAGAATCTTACTTTATCACCCTCAGTAGAGTACTATGGTGTCACAGCTCACAGCAACCTCCAACTCCTCGATTTAGGCCATTGTCTTGCCTCAGCCTCCTGAGTAGCTGGGACTACAGGCACCCATCACAGCACCTGGCTATTTTTGTTGTTGTTGTTGCAGTTTGGCCGGGGCCGGGTTCCTACCTGCCACCCTAGGTATATGGGGCCAGCGTCCTACCCACTGAACCACAGGTGCCACCTTTCTTTTCTTTTTTCTTTTCTCCTTCCTTCCTTCCCTCCCTCTCTCCCTTTCTTCTTTCCTCTCTCTCTCTCTTTTTTTTTTTTGCTTGTACAAAAGGTTTTTATTGGTGGGGGGAGGGAGGCTGCAGAGTAGCACTAAAGAGGAAAGAAAAGAGAAGAGAAAAGAGGGGAGAGAGATAAGGAGAAAGTGGGGAAGAGAAGAGAGAGAGTAGAGTAGAGAAGAGCGAGGGGCAAGAGGTGGAAAAAAGAGAGAGAGCAGAGAAGAAAAAAGCCTCTCTCTCATTCTTTCAGATGGGGTCTTGCTCTTGCTCAAGCTGGTCTCCAACTGCTGGCCTCAAGCAAACCTCCCACCTCAGCCTCCCAAAGTGCTAGGATTATAGGAGTGAGCCACTGCCCCTGGCCACTTCCCCTTGTTCTGAAATACCTTCTTCTCTGACTACTGTTAATTTCTTTTGCTGGGATATGCTACTCTTCTAGGCCGCTAATGGTTAGGGGGAGCAGTCCTGGGATTTTCACCAACTTCCTGAGATATGCATTTTTCCTGGAGACATCCCTGAGGTCCCAGACTCTGAGCGCCATCCTACACCAGTGATTGTCAAGCCTATATCCCCAGCTCTGACTTTTCCTGAGAACTGAGACTCCTGGGCAGCGCCTGTGGCTCAAAGGAGGAAGGCGCAGGCCCCATTTGCCGGAGGTGACGGGTTCAAACCTAGCCCCAGACAAAAACTGCAAAAAAAAAAAAAAAGAATTGAGACTCTTGCAGGTATAGCCCTACATGGAAAAGATATGATACTTTTTAAAATGTCCATCTCTTTGTGGACATCTACCCCCAGAATGAAAATGGCCCAAACTGAGCTTTTAATTTCAAAACCTCTCCTCCCACGGTCTTGCCATCTCAGGATTAGCATCCCCACCCACCCAGCTAAAATCTTTGAGTCATCCTTGATTCTTCTCTTTTGTCACCACCCACACCTGACCCAGCAGTAAGTCTATCAGCTCTGCTTTCAAGACAGATCCGGGCCCACCCACCTCTGCCTCCTCATGACCCCAACATAGACTTGTCCTCCACTTTCTCCCACCTGGACCATCACAGCAGCCTCCTCCCTGGCCTTTCTGCTCCTTGCTGGTATCCAACTGCTGGCAAGAGAGGCCAGGGAGGAAAAGTTAGAGCTGGGGATATAGGCTTGACAATCACTGGTGTAGGATGGCACTCAGAGTCTGGGGCCTCAGGGATGTCTCCAGGAAAAATGCATATCTCAGGAAGCTGTAAACACCTGGTTCAGGTAACATCCCTCCCTCAACATGCAGAATCCTCCTTTCCTTCCACCTCATTTGGGTTCAAAGTCAAGGTCCTCCCTGTGGCCAACCAGGCCCTGTACATCTGCCCCTGTTACCGCTCAGACTTCCTTTCCACATTCTTAACCACTCTCTCCAGCTACACTGGTCTCCTTTCCGTCCCTCCTGTTCCCAGCGTTCAGCCTTTCCACTTGCTGTACCTTCTCGCCAGCTTTTGCCTGGGACCCCGCAATGCTCCATTCACAGGGTACCTTTCAACTCTCAGCCTCAATGTCCCTTCCTCCAAAAGGCCTTCCTCCACTAGCCCAGTTATGGGGCTTACTCCTCCCTGCCATTCACACACCACCTGTTCATTTCCTTCAGACCACAGATTGTGCAATTATTTTGGTTATTAACTTATTTTCATCTCCCCCCCACTGGCCTGTCAGCTCTGAGGGTGGGGTCTCTGTTTTGTTCACTGGGCACCTTCAGGGGCAGTGCCTGACACACAGTAGGTACTTATCCGTATTGACCAAGAATGAGGCATCTTGAAAACCAAGGAGAGTTTTGAACATTGTTATATCTTTGGAAAATTAAGAGGTCCTTTAAAAAAAAAACCTGAACATGCCATTTCAAGCATAAGAAACTGGGCCATAACTGGGCATGGTGGCTTACGCCTGTCATTCTGATATTCTGGAAGACCAAGGCAGGTGGACAGCCTGATCTCAGGAGTTTGAGACCAGCCTGAGCAAGAGCAAGATCTTATTTCTATTTAAAAATAGAAAAAAACTAGTTGGGCCTTCTGCTGAGTACCTGTAGTTCCAGTTACTTGGGAGAGTGAGGCAGGAAGGTTGTTTGAGCTCAGGAGTTTGAGGTTTCTGTGAGCTATGATGCCACAGCATTCTACCCAGGGTGACAGAATGAGATTCTGTCTAAAAAAAAAAAAAAAAAAAAAGAAAAAGAAAGAAAGGAGGGAAGGAAGGAAGAAGGAAAGAAAGAGAGAGTGAGAGAGAGAAAAAAGAAAGAAAGAAAGAGAGAGAGAAAGAGAAAGAGAAACTGGGCCAGAAGCAGTGGCTCACACCTGTAATCCTAGCACACTGGGAGGCCAAAGTAGGAGGAACCCTCAAATTTAGGACTTCAAGACAGCCTGAACAAGAGCAAGACCCCATCTCTACTAAAAATAGAAAAATTAGCCAGGCATGGTGGTGGGCACCTCTTGTCCCAGCTACTCAGGAGGCTGGGCAGGAGGATCACTTGAGCCCAGGAGTTTGAGGTTGCTGTGAGCTATGACACCACAGCACTCTGGCCTGGGGCAACAGAGTAAGATCCTGTCTCAAATAAATAAATAAATAAAGTACAAAAAACTGAAAAGTATGCTGTAAAATACAAAGGTTTGTTTGGAAACCACATGTTGCTTTATAAATGTTCAAACATTTAGAAGTGGGATATCACCATTTTGCAATCTCTAATGAACTAAGTGTCTGGGCCTTGAATAGCAACAGCTACTGACATCACAAAAAGAGAGACAACCACATAGGATGAGCCTCCTTGATGGATTTCCAGAGCACCACATAGGAAAATTTTGGTCAAAAAACTCCATACACTCAAAACCTGAAACTGATGGAACTTCTAGACCGGAGTTCCACTTATTAGGAAGCACTGGGGACAGAAGAATACAGGAAATGACATAACACAGATGCACCAGCCAGATTTAGACTGTGGGAAACTCTCCAGCTAGAATAGCACTATTCAATGATAGTTTCAGTGGAGAAAAAATAGATGATGTCCAATTAGGATTTTTTTAATATTGATTACACATTGAAAAATATTTATATACATATATATATTTTTTAGAGACAGAGTTTCAATTTATCACCCTGGGTAGAGTGCCATGGTGTCACAGCCCACAGCAACTTCCAACTCCTGGGCTTAAGTGATTCTCTTGCCTCAGCCTCCGGAGTAGCTGGGACTACAGGCACACGCCAGAACGCCCAGCTATCTTTTTGTTGCAGTTTGACCAGAGCGGGGTTCGAACCTGCCACGCTCGGTATATGGGTCTGGTGCCCTACTCACTGAGCCACAGGCACCGCCCTGAAATAATATTTTGATATACAAGTTCATGTACATGTTTCCTCTTTTTAAAGAAACATGGTTACTAGAAATTTTATTATTATTATTTTTTGTGCTAGAAATTTTTAGTTTATACATGTTGCTTATATAGCATTGCTGTTGGGTAGTGGAGCCTTGAAGGACTGACAGCCTGGGTCTTCAGTAGATAAATTGCAAGGAAAAAAATGATGATGGAAGGAAAGTGATAGATTAAAGGAGATTTACAGAAATGGGAACTAATGTCAAAGAGTGGGCCTTGTTTTGATATTGAGTCAAAGAAACTGCAGAATAATCATATGATAATTATGAGATGTGAAAATGTGAATACCGACTATGTGATGATTTAAAGAATTGTGGGTACTTTACTTTTAGTTTTATTTTTGTTTTTGATTAGGAGTAAAAATGACATTGTGGTTTTTCTTTTTTCTTTCTTTCTTTTCTTTTCTTTTTTTTTTTTTTCCGTTAGGGTCTTGCTCTTTCACACAGGCTAGAAAACAGTAGTCTTGTCACAGCTCACAGCAACTTCTTCTTTTTTTCTTTTTTTTTGAGACGGAGCCTCAAGCTATCCCCCTGGGTAGAGTGCCATGGCATCACAGCTCATAGCAACCTCCAACTCCTGGGCTCAAGCGAGTCTCCTGCCTCCGCCTCCCAAGTAGCTGGGACCACAGG
>CAUYQV010056569.1:0-23419 GCA_963574575.1 Galagoides demidoff | reverse complement strand
GAATCCCCAGCCCGGGCCCGCCAAACAACAATGATGGCTGCAACCAAAAAATGGCCGGGCGTTGTGGCAGGCGCCTGTGGTCCCAGCTACTTGGGAGGCTGAGGCAGAAGACTCGCTTGAGCCCAGGAGTTGGAGGTTGCTGTGAGCTGTGATGCCATGGCACTCTACCCAGGGGGATAGCTTGAGGCTCTGTCTCAAATAAATAAATAAATAAATAAATAAATAAATAAATAAATAAATAAAAATGTTTTGTTTTCCGGCTCAGTTCCCGTAGCTCAGTGGTTAAGGTGCTGGCCACATACACAGGGACTGGCAGGTTCGAACCTGGCCCAGGCCTGTTAAACAACAATGACAACTACAACCAAAAAATCGAGGGGTGTTGTGGCAGTCGCCTGTAGTCCCAGCTACGTGGGAGGCTGAGGGAAGAGAATCACTTAAGCCCAGGAGTGGGAGGTTGCTGTGAGCTGTGATGCTACAGTACTCTACCCAGGGCAATGTAGTGAAACTCTGTCTCAAAAAAAAAAAGAAAAGTTTTGTTTCAGTCCTAAAGATGATCTTCCATTAATAATTTAATCTCTTCTATTTCTTCAATTCTCTCTTCTTGAAATGCATATTAGGTCAACCATTGAAGTTCTTAGATTAAGCTTCATAAATCCCAGGGTTTGACCTGTGCATCTGGCCAACTGGCTATAAACTGGGATTTCCATGACCCATTCCTTGAGTCTAATAACTTACTAAGCCAGCTCGTAGAACTCAGGGAAACCCTGCTTATGTTTACCCATCTCTTATAAAGGATGTTACAAAGGATACAGATGACCAGCTAGATGGAAGATCTGTACAGGGCAAGGTATGAGAGAGGGAGATGGAGCTTTCACGCCCTCATAGGACATGCCACCCTCTCAGCACCTCCACACGTTGGGCAACCTGGAAACTCTCCAAACCCGCCCTTTAAATTTGTATAGAACTTTCATTACTGGGCAGTGCCTGTGGCTCAAGGAGTAGGGTGCCGGCCCCATTTACCAGAGGTGGCAGGTTCAAACCCGGCCCCAGCCAAAAACTGCAAAAAAAAAAAAAAAAAGAAGTTTCATTACAAAGGCATGATTGTTATAACATTGGCCAGTGGTGATCAAAGCAGCCTTTAGCCCCCTTCCCTCCCTAGAGGCTGGGTGTGGGGCTGACAATTTTAATCTTTTAATAAGATCATTGGTTCCTGGCAGACAGTCACATTTTAAGGCTATTCAGGAGCTCACTAAAAGTTGCTTCATTAGAACAAAAGATGGTCCTATCATCTAGGAAATTCCAAAGGATTTAGGATCTCTGTGTCAGAAATTAAGGTCAAAGACCAAATATCAGAATGAAAGGCTGGTGGCTCATGCCTGTAATCCTAGCACTTTGAGAGGCTGAGATGAGTGGACTGTTTGAGCTCAGGAGTTCAAGACCAGCCTGAGGAAGAGCAAGACCCTGTCTCCACTAACAATAGAAAAACTAGCCAGGCATTGTGGCAAGCATCTGTAATCCCAGCTACTAGGGAGGCTGAGGCAAGAGAATTGCTTGAGCCCAAGAGTTTGAGGCTGCTGTGAGCTGTGACGCCACGACATTCCACCCAGGGCGACATAGTGAGACTCTGTCGCAAAAAAGAAAAAAAGAACAAAAAATTCTCCTAGCACCTCTTTCTATAAGGGGTTAAGCTCTATGTCAGAAACTAGGGACAGAGACCAATACATTCATTTCTTATTATTTCACACTTAAATGATAGAAATTTATTTTTTCACTGTTCTGGAGACTAGAAGTACAAGGCCAAGGTTTTGGCAAGTTCATTCCTTCTGAGGTCTCTCTCCTTGGCATGCAGACATCTACTCACTGTGTCCTCAAATGACTTTTTCTCTGTTTGTGTGTGTGTATCCCTGGTGCCTCTTCCATGTATTATAAAGACACCAGTTGTATTGAAATAGGACCCTAGCCTTATGACCTCATTTAACCTTAAACAAATACAGTTACATTGGGAGTTAGGACTTCAACATACAAATTGCGTTATGGACACAATTTTTTTTTTTTTTAAAGACAGAGTCATACTTTGTCACCCTCGGTAGAGTGCTATGCCATCACAGCTCACTGCAACCTCCAGCTCTTGGGCTTAAGCGATTCTTTTGCCTCAGCCTCCTGAGTAGCTGGGACTACAGTCACCCACCACAACGCCCGGCTATTTTTTTGCAGCAGTTTGGCTGGGGCTGGGTTCAAACCTGCCACCCTCAATATATGGGGCCAGCACCCTACTCAGTGAGCCATAGGCACCACCCTATGGACACAATTTTGTCCATAACACCAAGCAATGTTCTAAGAGCTTTACAGTAATTACTTTAATATTCTCAGCAATCTTAGAAGATAGGTATTCTTTTTTTTGAGACAGAGTCTTACTATGTTACCCTCAGTAGAGTGCTGTGGAGTCACAGCTTACAGCAACCTCAAACTCTTAGGTTTAAGTGATTCTTTTGCCTCAGCCTCCCAAGTAGCTGGGACTCCAGGCACTGGCCACAACACCCACCTGTTTTTTTTGTTGCACTCCAGGTTTGAACCCACCACCCTTGGTATATGTGGATGGTGCCATAACCACTGTGCTACGGGCACTGAGCCAGGAGATAGGTATTCTTATTACCTCTCTCTCTCTCTTTTTTTTTTTTTTTTTGAGACAAAATCTTATTTTGTCTCTCAGTAGAGGACCATGGTGTCATAGCTCACAGCAACCTCAAATTCCTGGGCTCAAGTGATTCTCTTGCCCCAGCCTCCCAAGTAGCTGGGACTACAGGTGCCTGCCACAATGCCCGACTATTTTTAAAGACAGGATCTCGCTCTTGCTCAGGCTGATCTGGAACCAGTAAGCTTAGACAATGCACCTGCCTCAGTCTCCCAGAGTGCTAGGATTACAGGCATGAGCCACTGTGCCCGGCTATCTCCATTTTTTCAAAGGAGAAAACCAACACACTGACAGACTAAGCAGTTTGCCTTAGGTTATGCAGTACTGGTAAAGCCAGTGTTGGAATGGAGGGCCATGTCCTCTCAACCATTTCAGTATACTGAGAAATAGAAGCTTTCAGGAGCTTGTTTTCAAAAGGTGGCAAATGTCTGTGTATGCCATATAAGATCTCCCTCTATTTTGGTTAACTTTAATTTTTATAAATTCTTCCTTTCTTTGATTCCTCTTCTGCCTGCCTTCAGGGATAGGCTTTTTGCTTGTTTCTTACATTTTTGTTGTTATTGTTGTTGTTGTTGCAGTTGTCGTTGTTTAGTAGGCCCAGGCTAGATTCCAACCTGCCAGCCTCAGTGTATGTGGCTGGCTCTCTAACTACTGAGTGATGGGCACCGAGCCACATTTTGTTTTAATTTCCTGGCCTGGCGCGGTGGCTAACACCCATAATCCTAGCACTCTAGGAGGCCGAGGCAGGTGGATTGCCTGAGCTCCTGGTTCCAGACAAGCCTAAGCAAGAGCAAGACTCAGTCTCTAAAAAAAATAGCTGGGCATTGTGGTGGGCGCCTGTAGTCCCAGCTACTTGGGAGGTTGAGGCAAGAGGATTGCTTAAGCCCAAGAGTTCGAGGTTGCAGTGAGCTGTGATGCCATGGCACTCTACTGAGGGTGACAAAGTGAGATTTAAAAAAAAAAAAAAGTAATGATTTCTGATTTACATGATGATGGAGGAGAGAGAGGCCTGAAGGAAAGAAAGAAAGACTGAGATTCGTAAGATTTTAGTGTAAGCAATCAGCTATGATGTTCAAGTCCATTATTTCATTTTATTATTAAATTTGCCAGTTTATAATTCTTGCATAGAAGAAAACCAAAGGTGTAATATTTTGTTAGCAGGTAGTTTGAGGATTTCAGCCTTAACCAATACACTGAATTTTTGATGATAAGTTGGGAGACACAATTATATGCCCCAGGGCCCTGCAAATAACTGGTACTATGATAAACTTCCTTCTGCACATTTCTCTTAAAAGTGGTATTTTATCTGTTTGTATGAGAAACCCAATAACCAATAAAATGCCCACATAGTCCTGACTGTACCTAGCAAGGAAAATGTGCCCTTTGTTTTACTTTTCTTTTTTTTTTTTTTTTTTTGAGACAGAGCCTCAAGCTATCCCCCTGGGTAGAGTGCCATGGCATCACAGCTCATAGCAACCTCCAACTCCTGGGCTCAAGCGAGTCTCCTGCCTCTGCCTCCCAAGTAGCTGGGAGCACAGGCTCCCGCCACAACGCCCGGCCATTTTTTGGTTGCAGCCATCATTGTTGTTTGGCGGCCCGGGCTGGGGATTCAAACCTGCCACCTTAGGTGTACGTGGCTGGTGCCTTAGCCGATTGAGCACCAAGCCTATTTTGCATGTTTTTAAAAAGTTTAGGCTCGGCACCCATAGCTCAGTAAGTAGGGCACCAGCCACATACACTGAGGCTGGCTGGTTCAAGCCCAGCCTGGGCCTACTAAACAACAATGACAACTGCAACCAAAATTAGCTGGGCATTGTGATGGGCACCTGTAGTCCAAGCTACTCAGGAGGCTAAGGCAAGAGAATCACTTAAGCCCAAGAGTTTGAGGTTGCTGTGAGCTGTGATGCCACAGCACTCTACCCAGGGTGACACAGTGAAACTCTGTCTCAAAAAATAAATAGTAAAATAAAATAAATAAATAAGTAGTTTAAAAACAGAAAAGCCAACGTGTCCTTTTTTTTTTTAATTGTTTGGGATTCATTCAGGGTACAAAGAATTAGTTTACACTGATTGAATTTGTTAGGTGAATTCTCTCTTATAATTGTGTCCCATTCCCAAGAGGTGTACCATACACCCTCTCCTCTTCCCTCTCCCTATTTCCCTACTCCCCACCATGTATTAGGTCATGTATTTTAAGCTGCACCATACTGAGCTTGTTACTAGCTCATAAAGGCCAAGAGGTGTGTGATTGAGTCCTACGTGATGCACCTGTGAGAGTCATGAACTCAGGCTGTGGAGCACAGGGTTTAAGAGCCACGCCTGGGTTGGATCCCAGCTCTGTCACTCACTGGCTCGGTAACTTGGGCCGGTGTTCTTTAGCCTCCCTGCACTTCATTTTTAAAATGAGAGTACTATTATATCCTTTCCAGTGTTGTTGTGGGGAGGGAAGGGGGAAAAATAAAATGCTTGTATGATAAAATGACCAAGGGGAAGGATGTAGCTTGGACTCTTGGATTCAGATTCTAGCTGTATCCCTCTTTCAATATACCCATGAACTTGGACCTAACTAGCATCCCTGGATCTCTGTTTCCTCATCCATAAAAGGAAGATACAAGTGGTGTCTACCTTGACAGGTCATTGTGAGCAGTAGATAATGGATGTAAAGTGCTTCACATGTAACAAGTGCAGGATAAATGTTAACTCTTGTTAAAATAATGTCTGGCAGATTGCAGGTGCTAAATAAATGGTAGCTGGCATTAAGAGTAAGGGCAAATGGGAAGGTTTAGGAACCATGAGTCTTCTCAGGGAGAAAGGTCATGGGAATTGTTCAGTCTTTTGTTTCACAAATAGGGAAAGTGAGGACTAAAGGACACAGTGTCCTGCCCCAAGCCCCTCAGCTCTGAAGGCAGAACTTGAACTGCAACCTGGGTCTTGGGGCTCCCAGTCCAGCTTTCTTGGCCTGAAACCACCCTGTGTCTTCCTACCTCTAGGGATGATGGGATTATAGTGGAAACCAGTTTTTCCTGACTACTCTCCAAAAGGAAAAAAAAAAACAAGATGGAGATTTGGGGTTGGGGAAGGGGAGAGCAGCCATTAGCAAAGAAATAAAACTGCATTCTGCCCCATGTATGGAACATGTATCTGGACGGCAGCAGGATTTAATTTTTGGTGAAACTGGCCAAAGGTTTATAAATTAAAAATATAACCATAGGAAATAAGAAGGACCTTGGGGAATAATAGACTGATCAATTACACCTTGGAACAGAGCCAGCTGATGTCATCATTAGTCAAACAAAATAGCAAAATTTTTTGAATAAGAGAAAATTTACTAAGAGACTAAAAAGACTAATTTAGCACAGTTTTTGGTTGGGGAGAGGGAAAGTAGTTCTCTGGGATGAGTTTCTCATTAACAGATTTTTAAAAATGAGTAGAGTGATACAGTTATTGCCAAAAACAACTTTAAAGGAAGAAACTATTCAGCATACTTAGCTCAACACCATCATTCTTCAAATGAGGAATAGAAACTAGAGGCCAAGTGGCTGCTCACCGTGACTCAGCCAGTTTAGTTTCAGGACCTCTTGGTGAGTCAGTGGCTTAATGTATATGCCTTAAACAAAGAGCAAACGGAAGTATAATGATCTACATCATTGCAAAACCATCCATCCCCATTCACTGAGAGTTTGTAAGGTGCCAGATAGGATACTAAGTTGATCCATGAACCTTTAGTCTTCACAAATCAATAACTTAGAGACCATTATTATGCCATTTTATAGATGGGAAAACAGAGGTTTATTATGCCATTTTACAGATGGGAAAACAGAGGTTCATGCCATAATGATATGAGTAGCATTAACACTTTCACCAACACTGTTATGTGGCCCCCTTTTTCTGAGTTTGCATCATGGACCAGCTAAATACACTAGTGGCTTTATATAATCAGTATATGTATTAGCTTGTTTAATCCTTACAGCAACCTTATAAAGTTAGTACTACAGATGAAAAGGCAAAACATAGAATAAAGTTAAATAACTGGCCCAAGGTCATCTAGCTGGAAGTGGCTAAGCCAGGACATGAAGCTAGGCTCTGTGGTTAACACCTTTGAAAATAATAACCACAGGAAGATAAATACTGTGTGATCTCACTTATATTAGGAATCTAAAAAAGTCAAAGTCATAGAAAGAGAGAGCTGAAAGGAGGTTCCTAGAGGCTGGGTAAGAGGAGAGGGGTGAACGTGGGAGGGGAAATGTCAGTCAGAATGCACAGAAATTCAGTTACGCAGGAGGAATAGGGTCTAGCGCTCTCAGGGACAGCATGGCCACGGTAATACTGTATATTTCAAAATTGCTTAAATGTTCTCTTTACAAAGAAACAAGCATGTGAGGTGATAAATATAATTCACCTGATCTAATCACTCTACAATGCTCACATATATCACAGTATCACATTTACCCCATAAAATTATACAATGATTACTTATCAATTAAAATAATTTTTTTTTTTACAGAAAAGAATAATAGGAAAGAGAAAGCGCAAAGAAAAATCTTCATTTGCAAATCTTGGACTCCTATAGTAGCAAAGACCCAGGATGACAAAAAGATATCTCTCTCTCTCTGTGTATATATACATACATAGACATATATACACATATATACACACAAACACATGCATAGATACACATATATAGACACACACACACAAATATATATTCCTTAAGGAAATTATACAGATGGAGGAAGTGGAATCCTCGGAATTTCTGTGGCTAACGAACACTGAGCTGAAGAATGGGGCTGATCCAGGAGAGTAATTTTTGCTCCAAATGTGTTTTGAG
Source organism: Galagoides demidoff (assembly GCA_963574575.1). Taxonomy (NCBI): domain Eukaryota; kingdom Metazoa; phylum Chordata; class Mammalia; order Primates; family Galagidae; genus Galagoides; species Galagoides demidoff. The sequence continues at coordinate 15,899 of CAUYQV010056569.1, read as the reverse complement.
CTCACCACCATGTTAGTGCCGTAATCTATCACAGAAGCAGCAGAACATTGATTGCTTGGAATAACATGCTACATGTAACAGTAAATCAGGCAAGAAAAGAGTGTGGTTAGAGTGCCTGAGCATACAGGAGCAAAGAGGCTGGATGCAGGTTACAGAGGACAAGAGGAGAGTAGGGCTGGGTGCAGTGGCTCACGTCTGTAACCCCAGCACTCTGGGAGGCCGAGGAGGGTGGATCCTCTGAGGTCAGGAGTTTGAGACCAACCTGAGTAAGAGTGAGACCCCATCTCGACCAAAAAGAGAAAAATTAGCTGGGCATCATGTCAGGTGCCTGTAGTCCTAGCCACTCAGGAGGCTGAGGCAGGAAGGGAACTTGAACCCAGGAGTTTGAGGTTGCTGTGAACGAGGCTGATGCCATGGCACGTTCCAGGGGTGACAGAGAGAATCTCTCTCTGTGTCTCAAAAATAGAAAATAGAAAGAAGAAAGTTGAAGGGGGGAATAAACCCTTTTGATTTAATTCCATAGATAGAAAAGTGTAACAGAACAACATAAACAGTTGTCTTGGGACTATTTTTACTTTTTTTAAAAAATACAGATTGATGAGGACTTCGCTTTGTTCTCCATGGAAGGCCGTTTTCTATTCACTGATAATAGCGTATCATCAAATATCTGCTTACAAAGTGTGTTGACAGAGTCTGGGAAATCTTGATAAATGAATGAACAGATAAGCCAAGCAGGAATAATTTCTGTCTTCCTTTTCTTTTCTTTCTTTCTTTTTTTTTTTTTTTTTTTTTTTGCAAAACACTTAATCTGTTTTTAATATTTCACTTAGGCAAATTTAACCAACCTAACAGTTGGGCCATCTATACTATGGCCCAAAAAATTAAGCTTCCAATAAGAATGAAATGAAATGGATATTCTTAACTGAATACATTATTTTGTCTTCCAACTGCTTAAGAAGATAAGCTCTGTTTACCTGAACTTTTGAAAAGCCAAACCCGTGACGATTTTTAATGAATATTTTCTGATCAACCGTAAGAGACGACCAGTCACTCGTTTATTGATTAAATAAATATTTAATAGAACACTAGGTAGCTCCAACACCCTACAACTCAGGTTGCAACAGTTTCTTTTCAGGAATATATATGAGTAAAGGAGCCTGTCAAGTATCAGTCAAGGTCACCATTAAGTTGGAGCCAGATGACATGGGAGCTGCCCAGCCACTCTTGCTGTGATTTTCTAGCGAAGCTTTGTTCTTTACTCCTGCTGAAGACTGCCCTTCACTTTCCACATAACCCTCCCTCACACTGACAAACAGGAAAAAACCACTCCAGTTCTTTCTTATGTAATGTGTTTTTTTGCAGGAGATCCAGAACTGAAAGAGCCTTGATGCTTTTTATCAATTCCACTCAACGTCAAGGGCAGGAAATAAAAATATTTTTCTCTTCCGACCCAAATACAATACCCCTTTGTGAAGCTGCTAAAAATTTAGAAATAGCAAATCTGGGAAAATTTTCAGGAGAAAGATATGCATCAGAATATTCCATTTTGCTAAAAATACCTTTAAGTTTTTCTTAGCATTCCAACCCACATCATGCCGAAATTTGGTATGACAAACAAAATCTGTTTTACCCTTAGATTGATGGTAACTCTGAGGTTACACGAAAGGAGGAAAGTAACTTGTCCTGTGACACCAAAGTCCTCCTAGGCCTTTGCCAGTTTAGAGCAGTTGTTTTCAGAGTGGAAACAAGAAAGGCAAAAAGGGGAAGAGAGATCGATGCAAATTTCCGCATCTTCATTACCCAGCAACTGGAGTCACAGATTAAGGACCCAAGAGATAACGTAGGCAAGTTGGGGAGTCCCTGAAGGCCAAACTCATAACAGCAAACCTCACGTGGTCCTCAGAAGCTGCCCCGGCACAGATATATAAGGCTCCCTGCAAAGCAAAATTGTCCCAATAGTAGAGGGATGTCTCAGTGTTCAGAAATAAATGTGGTGGCAACAGAAGATGTGTGTGGTCCAGGGCAGGCCCCATGGTCACAGCTCCCAGCCCTGGAGACACATGAGAAATAATCAAAGGAAAAGAAAAGCTTGGCCTTGCTTGGGGAGCAGGTTGACTGTAATGGAATAGCTAGGTAACTAGGTAACAGAATAACCAGGGAGCCATGAGCACCCAGAGGCTCCTGGGCTGTTTTGTCCCCTGTGGGCTTCCTGACACTGCAGAGACTCCCAGAAGCAACGGCTCCCCTTCAACAGGAGCAGAGGAGATGACAGCTACGTTTTCTTCAAGTCCTGCCAAGAAAAACCTTATGGGGTTAAGAACACAGAAGGCTTCAGATATCTTGCTACTGAGGTTCTTTTTAAAACGTTTCGGTATACATACACACACAGAGGAGAAAGGTCACTCGTATTCAAAGGGTTCAAGCATGTTCACAGTTTTTCGAGGAGTTGCTATGCTCTTAAACCCTTTCAACAGCTTTATTTGTTCTCAAAAGGGTCATAGATTTATTTAATTGCAGTTTATCTTTCAGTTGGCCCATTAAGAGCCAAAGTGTAACACATAAAACATCCAGCATAATTGTAGGTTTGGAGCTTAGGAGGCTCGGGGACAAGGAGGGGGGGCGTGGAATAGTAAGACAGAGACTCCGCCATGTTATTTGCTGCAGGAAAGCGCGCCCAGAGGTGGAAAGGTCGAATTTCAGATAAAAATATAGAAGTCTATGTCTAGAGAAGGAAACTGTTCGTGGCAGGCCTGTCCAAATGCTCCTGAATCTGTCTCTCATGCCCCCCCCCAAACCCAATTAGCAGGTGTAGAATGATGGTGGAGTGAAGTGATCATTCACTTAAGATATAGGAACATCTTTCTACCACGTGATAAAAACCTATCATAAAACAAATACACACCACATGCTGTCTATAAAACTATAACACAGGGACGCCTTTGTTTTTGTATCAGAAACCCCGCCAAGATGTCAGGGCCCATAGTTTAGCACTGTTCTGGGGCCCAGAGGCTGGACAAGGGGGCTGACACCTGGACTGCAGAGTTACGATGGTGAGAGCGGGTTGCTCAATCAGTCACGGTCACAGTGCAGACAGGACGGCCACCAGCCTACATCCCGCCTGCTGGACAGAATGTCAGCATCAGCCTGTGCTCACAGACAAAGAAGAAAGCTCCAATCTGGCCGAAATGGGCCTGAAGCTTTGTTATCATACATAACAAACTCGATCTACAGTCTTAACCTGAGTAAATTTCATGGCAAATCCAACTTTCTTACTTCCAAGTTCTACTGGGGACAAAACACTATGTGGATGGGACCTCAAAGATGTCAACACTGTCAAACGTATTTCCTGTGTTTTATGTTTCTATATTTCTAAAATGGGGGTAATAGATTCCTATTAAAAATAGACAAAATGTATGCATATTTATAATATAAATGAAATGCCTTTAGTTGAGTTAGATGTTCTGTGCTTTGAAAGATACTAGCTGTCTTAAGGACAAATACTCCTTCCTGGGGAAGAAGGTCCTGGATTATCAATGACACCCACATCTCTTACACATAGTTCCATGTGTTACTTTCTTCCTCACAAGCCACACATTTTATGTTTTCATCAAACCAACTCATTATTCGCCAAAATCATGCCAATGTTAAGAAAGATGGTCTAGGTACTTATTTCTTAAAATAAGTCCCTTGATTGTTACATATGATCATCAGCTTTGCCAGCATTAAAACAGATAATTCTTTAAAAATACTGTTAGGGTTGTTTAATAATCTGTTTAGTTCTTATTTTCAATGCACTGGAGTTGATAGGCATAAGCACTACATAGTACTTCTTTTCCTCTCTTCCTGTTAATATGTCCGTGATGTAAAACTGTCCTCTGACTTAAGGAAATGCTTAGATCAGGTTCCTTCCCAGGAGAATGGAACGTAAGCTACTGTGATGGGACGGCGTTCTGGAAACAACTGAAATCTCAATGTGGAATAAACCTTAAAAATATCTGTTTTAAGAGAATAGAGGAAACAAGGAACATAGCTCGATGGATAGCATGGACTATTAAAAGGAAAAAGAAGAATCGGAAAGCAAAAGACGCTCAGGTGCTAATCATTTTTCTCTTTCTAACAAGTTTGCTTACATCAATTTTTCTCTTAGGTATTTTTTTCTTCCTACAAGTTTTTAGGGTTAATTCATTTATCTAAAGTTTTTAGTATTCAATTACCTTTATTGCATAACTTGAAAGCAAAAACCTCCCACCATTAGTAACTTCCTGGGGGGGGGGGAATATATATATACACACACATATATATACACACACATACATCCAAAAAATGTCTTAAGTTTTTCCAGACTCCTAAAAGCCAGATGTAGCAGCAGCACTGTAAATAAATCAATACATTGGAAAGTTCTAAGGCTGTTTAGTTTTTTTGGGAGTGCAAAATTAAAACAGAAATGAGGAAGATGAAATGAGATTCTATCAAAAAGACTCTGGCAGATTCAGGGCCAGGGTGAAAATTCTAGGATGGATAATGAGAGGAAGAGGGTACGCACGATGCGGCAGGGCTCTGCTTGGCACCGAGTGCCCCAGAAGCAGCCAGCAGCACAGACCCGTTGCAGACCGCCGCTCACACCGCAAGTATGAAAACCTGAGGTCAGGTTTCCAGATGTCAGGCCTGGGGTCAGCCCTAGGAGGGACAAGGAAACCGCAGTAACTTTTCAAGTCGCATCCTTTATGGTATTTGCAGGGACACAGCCAACAACAGCCAGGGGGCTGTTTACCAAAGTCATTCCCAGCACCTCCCACAGAAACGCTGTGGGAATCACTGCCAAAGCTTACATGGGAATCAAATAGAAAGGACTCAACACAGCCATGTAAAACATGCCCCAGTCATTCCGTAAGCTCTGGGTCTTCATAGCTGGCTGCTATGGAAGAAATGACTGCTTACAGAAAACAGAGACCCGAGGAATTAATCCAGCCACTGGGACGAAGGCAGAATAAAACTTAACTATTCCACTCTAGAGTTCCCAGGGGTGGTTTGTCAGGTCTGGGCCATAAGAGGTCTAGGGAGAAAACTGCCCCTTAGAAACAGAGCTGGCACAAGGGAGCGAATGGGGCAAGGGTGGTACTGTTGAGGTTCTCCAGTCCAGAGAGGATTCACCAAGTTAAAATATCCAAATGTTCTATAGACTGGCAGAACCAGACAAAAATCAGCAGCTCACATGTACCCCGTGTTTCCAAGAGGGGGGAGGCTGCAGGCTCCGACCACAAGCTCACCTGCCATGGCAGTATCAAGAGCTGGGAAGACAGGAAGACGCCAGAGGAATCCAGCCTTCCTCAGCCTACACTCTCAAGGTTGGGCTTTGGCGCTCTCAGGGTCTACGAAGCTGGGGCTCTTCATCTCATCCTAACACCCACTTTGGTCCTCATGCTATTATACTTCCCCGCGCCCCTTCACATTTCCTACGTTGATCACACACACCCCTGCTTGGCACTTCCCTCCAGCTGCCTGGTTCAGTCCAATGCCCACAGCGACATCTTTAAAGAGTTTAGACTGCTTAGAGTTGGGCTTTGTACCCCACTCCACACAGACACAATTCTCTCTTTACTTCCTCAGCCCCACTCCCTGCTGGGAGCTAAATTTGAAAGCCTCATCCTTCCAAGCCTACTCAATATCCTTTTTTTTTTTTTTTTTTTTAAGAGACAGGGTCTCGCTCTGTCACCCAGGCTGGGATGCAACGGCACAATCGGAACTCACTGCAGCCGTAAAGTCCTGGGCTCAAGCTATCTTTCCACCTCGGCCTCCCCAGTCACTGGGACACAGGCAGGAACCACCGTGCTGGGCTAAAGATCCTTTGTAAAGTTAGAGGAAAACAAATGTGACAATTGTGTTAATGGAAGCTCTGTCACCGTGCCTGACACCCTTCTAGGTTCAGCTTCAGCACCCACCAGGGCCACCCTGACCGGTTCAACACTGAACATCCAGGCTCTATTCCTCCCTGGCACGGAGTCGAAGCTGAACAGCATTGGCTGAGAGATTGGAAGGAGTCTTTTTTTTCTCCCCGAATTCCATTTTATTCTTTTATTCTCTCAACTGGATAAAGGAAGGTTTACAGTCACTGCAATCACGGTTTCAGAGAACTGTTGAACCCAAAAGACAGGGCCAAAATCTCAAAGAGTCCCAAATTCATCTCAGTGACGGCTCTTCCCTGATCTTAGGTTTCTTCTTCTTCCTCTCTTGAGCCACAGAACAGGAAACAATCTAGGCTCTTTGTCTACTTTGATTAATTTGCTCTTCATGAGAACCATATAGAGTAGTTCTTACAAAATAGTATGCCTATTTTACAGATGGGAAGATAGAGGGCTCAAACAATTAAGCAACCTGTCAAAGAGCGTAAAACTAAGGGTTTGGGCTTAGCCACCTGACTCTGCAATGGAGGCTCTCAGCAACCTTATCACACTGACTGCTAAGAAGGCAACTGAGGGCTACGAGGAACTGCATCTGAGCCATTTGTTTAATGAATACTGACTGAGCACCTACTATGTACCAGGTGCTGAAAATGCCTCCAACATCCCTGGACTATCCCTGTGAGGTCGACACCCCTGTTGCTTCCCTAGGTGCCATTTGTCATTTCTTCCAAACGGTGGTCTGTGCGATGAATCTCTTCAACAAGCAAACTCAGTTAAGAGTGGGTTTGTGTTCTGCAACTTGATCTTTTAAACTTTCTTCTTATAGAAAACAGCCACCATTCCCCTTGGCATTTTTGGGACTCTAGTAGGTGCCAGTTGCAATATGGAATGGCACAGTTAAAGAACTGAATGGATAAAACAGTGTTAGGAAGTCCCTTTCTGCTGTTATGAGATTGAGGAGACACACTGGCAACCCTCCCGTGCCCTGCTCACCAGTCCAAAGGAGGGCCCATCGGGAGGCCCCTTCCTCCTGTGGGAAGGTCTTCAAGGCTGGAAGAGTTATGGCGGCCCACTCCCCCTCTCCACCCCTAGGAGAGTCAGAGCCAGACAGAGCGGCACACAGCTCCAGGCAACATTCCTGAGTAAAAGGCTGGCTGCTGGAGCCTGCAGCCTCTGTGTTTGATGCGACCTTCACATTGTGCAGCACCCACCCATGCCAGGCTGAACAATCCCCTTCTCCCCAGGCTGCTGAATCAGCCACACTGGGAACAGCCGGGAGAGAGAAGTTTCAGACTCCTGAGACATTTGGTCTATTCAGCACCATGAAGGAAATAACAGTCGTTCAGGGAGAGAATAAAAACGAGGAGCTAGCTGAATAAAGGTGATAAAAATAGATTTTCCGACTGTACAAAGATGAATCATTTTGCCATGGGGACTCGCTAGGCTCTGTTTCAGCCTGGTTTTCAACCCAGCCTCATAAATTTGACGAAGGAAAATTTCTTCCCCCTAGATAACCGCTGCCACGAAGGGTTCAGTGTTCAGACAGGTCTGACAGGATTTTATTAGAGAATTGCCCAGAAATAACCCCCATTCCCTCCCCAGCCTGCAGAAAATATACTACTTTGAAGGGCAAGGACTGTGCGGGCTTAGGATGAGCGACGACCTTGAGCCCAGACTCGCTGCCTCCGCTCTATTTCCCCTCCCGTCTTTCCCTCTACATTTTAAGAAATAGAGAGATTTTTAGAAAGCAGAAGTATAAAATCAAGAGGCGAATGGAGAGGGGCACCTGCTGTGGACACAGTCACATCTTCCCCGTAACACCACGGGCTGCTAAGGAGCGATGCTGTTGGGACAGATCATTAAGACACAGCAGAGTCGCTTCCAATTCTCAAAATTCTTTCAAACCCTCCTTATTTTTATTAAACTAATTTGGCTACCTGTCTTCCAACACACACCCAAGAAAAAAACAATGCTTTGCTTAAGATCATCTTTTCACAGCTTAATTAAGAGCAACAGGTGGTAAAAATATCAAGGGACAAGGTGAATCCAGAGGAAAGTAATTTTGGTATTAGGTTAGCTGTGCCATTAAGTAACTTTTTTCTTCTTAACCAAGTGTTAAAATCTTAGTAGCTTCCTTCTCTCTCTCTGGGACACCCATAAGCAAGTCCTTTTTGATCATCCATTTTACTTACCCTGGTGCGTCCTCACACTCCCTGAGGAAGTCCAGCATATGTGCCCTGGGAGAGGGGAGGGGCATCTCCTGCCTGCTGTGTGGCAGCCCCAACACGGCAGCCGAAATGCCCTCACATTCCCTGTCCCCGAACAGTCCTCAACAGCGCCGACCCTGCTCTGACCACCAGCAGGCTGCAGTAGCTGAAATGCTGATGCAGTGAAAAGGAGCTAAGTGGCAGAGAGCTGATTGCCACACCAACTGGGGAGAGAGGCGGGGAATTCTGCTCCCTCTCAGAAAGGGGATAACAACACAAGAACCAGAGATGGCCCAGTGGACTTCGGAGGAACAGTTTTGTGACAGCCACAAGTGCACAGTAGCCTTGCAATACTGTCAGGAAATCTGGATCTGAAAGAAGCCCCTAACTGGGACCTCAGGGCCAAAAACTCCAGTCCCAACTCTGGAACAAAGTAGCTGCTGTGACCCCGGGGAAGTCACTGGTTCTGAGTCTCATTATCCTTGTTGGTGAAATCATGATGTTTCAAAAGTAAATCTCTAAATGGCCTCCAGTTGTGAAATTCTAAGGCCATCAGGATACTCATGAGCATAGTAAATAATAAGCTACGATGTATGGAAAACCTACTATCCACCATCCACCCTATTAGGTATTTTATGTAAATCATCTCATTGAATCCCACAGTGCTGAGATGAGACTTATCAACGCCATCTGACAGATGAGGAAATTGGCTACCTCTCTCCACCGATCCCTATGAAAATAAAGGATCATCAAATCCATTCAGTGTTCTGAATTTAAATGGAAGCATTTAATCTTTGTGCCTGAAATTGAGATGACATCTGAGAATGGAATTTCTGCACTGTGGGGTGATTAATGTGTTTACAGGGCTCTGCTGGTATAATTCTCAGAAACTAGTATTTATGGCTGTGGCTGTTCATGCTACTGCAAAATCCATTTTCCACCTGTTGTTTTTTATTTCACCTCCCTAAAGGACATGAAATATTTCTTTGTGCAGATTTTCAAAACGGGATCCTGAAATACATGAGCAAAAACATCATGTGTAGGGTTATCATTTGGAATTTTCCAATGCTATAAAACACAATGCTTACGATCAATGCATCATTTATAAAAGTTTATTAGATTGATACACCAGCCGAATCACTGATATCCTGCCCTTTATTGATACTGGGTCAAGTGGCAGGTTGGCATTCAGCGTGTATAAATAAAATCTGGGTTTCCTTACTTCACTACTTCACAGTATCTTTGTATTATGCTCTTTTATCTTTACTGCCATTCATTCAAGTTTTAAGCAAACTTTTTATTTTAGAATAGTTTTTAGATTCACAAAAAACTGCAAGAATAATACACAGAGTAACTCACACTTCGCATCTTGCATTTCTAGGGTACATTTGCCATAATTAATGAACTCGGGTTGTTACGCTGCTAGTAACTAAACTGTGGGTTTCATTTGGATTTCATGAGTTTTCCCCTAATGTATTCTTTGTGTTCTAAGATTGTGCCCAGGATACTTTATATTTAGTTATTATGTCTTCTTAGCGTCCTCTGGACTTTCCTTATTTCTCAGATTTGCCTTATTTTGAATGATCTTGATAGTTTTGAAGAGTCTTGGGGAGGTATTTTATAGACTGCCCCTCCCTTTGAGCTTATCTGATTTTTTTTTCATGGCTTCACAGAGATGATGAGTTTTGTAAGGAAGACTGCTGAGGTCAAGTACCATTTTCATCACATTCTACCGAGGACCCTACTTTTAAAAAAATTATCTTCAAAAGTCAAACCAAAACTGTGAACTGAATAAAGTTAAATTTTAGAAAAGGTAAATATCAATTTGGTTACTCAGGAATCCAGGAGTTTATATTGTGGATGAAATAACAAACGGAGAAACAAAGTTTTGTACCCATTTGAGAGGAGGGTAGACCAAGGCTTCTAGCAGGAAGCCATCTAATTATGTCTAGCAAGTTCTTTCGAAATGCTTGCCAAGACAAACTTCCTATAAAAACAACCTCGTTTTAGGAGAAAAGTTTGTTCAGCTTAGCTTGGTCCCCTCTTTACAACGACATTTTCAAATACGTGGTGAATTTTTTCCCCTGTTGTCAAACAATAGAATCACATAGGTTTCCCAACAGTTACACAGAAATTTCTTCTTTAGGGAAGCTTAACCATAAAAAAAAAGAAGTGAGACTCAGGCTAAAATATGTATTTCCTGCAATTATTTATTTTGTCCTCCCTGTTTCTAATTGAGGGTCTGTTCCTCAGGGGGAAAAGTGAGGAACTGATGTAATGTCACCAATGAAATAAGGGAGAACAAGTGGTTTCTTTCTGTAATGAATGGTGTTTTTTTCTTTTTCAGGGACAGGAAGGGGAAAAAAAAATAACCTAAAGGGGGGAAAAGAAAAATCTTTACAGCACTGCTATATATAAGCTTCCATGTCTGCAGAGACACAAAATATAATAATTATGGAAACAAGCTTGGAAAAATAATTTGTGGTCCACGAAAAGGATATTGGACTTCAGCTAGCAAGTCTAGGCATTCAAAACACATGTGAGTAAGAATTTAAGTGCTTGGCTAGCTTACCCACTGCTGTGGGCTAAATTGTATGCCCTCATCCCAAATCATATTTTGAAGTCCTAACCCCCTGTAACTCAGAATGTGACTATATGGCCTTTAAAGAGGTAATTAAGCTGCACCTGGGTGGGCTCTGCTCCAATATGTCGCTGTTCTTATAAAAAGAAAAAAATGTGGATACAGACCCAGAAAGAGGAAAGACCATCTGTAAGCCCACAAGAGAGGCCTCAGAAGAAACTAACTCTGCTCCCACCTTGACTGGGGCTTCTGGTCTCTGGAACTAACAAATTTCTGGGCAGTGCCTGTGCCTCAAAGGAGTAGGGCCCTGGGCCCATGTACTGGAGGTGGTGGGTTCAAACCTGGCCCAGCCAAAAACTGCAAAAACTGCAAAAAAAAAAAAAAAATTCTATTGTTTCACCCACCCAGTTTGTGGTGCTTTGTTACTGCAGCTTGAGCTTAGCCCACTACAAAGAAGGAAAGGTCCTGGGGTATAAAGGAAGCGCAGGGCAGGAGACTGGATGGATATTATGTCTCAATGAATTGTCAATTGCATGAAGATATTTCTGAGTTGTTATTTGTCACAATTTCCAATCCTAAGTGCAAAATTGCTAACGACTTCTCCAGTGGTCCCCAAGCCCTTTGGTCACCCCTCCCTCCTTCCCTTAGTCCCTACCTCTGTAGATCAAACCCCGAAAAAATAAGACTACAATTTGGGGCAGGGGGAACTTCACAGCTTGTGGCTATAGAAAAAGAAATAATTTGTCTCCATATAAACTTAAGCATAAGGATTTAACGTCAAAATAATCCATTCATTAAGCTGGTCCAATTTTTTTTATATCTTTTTCCCTGAGTTCCAAACCAGCATTTCTAATAGGCTGCCAGACATCTGCGTATAAATCTCTCTTAGAGATAGCCAAGTTGGTATATCCAGAAGAGAATTCACCTTCTCTTTTGGAGTCCAGTTCTCATTCCTCTGCTCCCACGATTCCTACAAAAGGTCTCAGTATCCACCAAGTTGCTCAAGTCCAAAATGTAGATGTCATGGTTCTAACATCATTGATCATATTTCATCGATTCTAAGACATGCTTTTTCATCTCTGAAGAGATACCTTTTCATGGCTGCTGTCCTAGAATTATGTCATAATTGAATTAGCAGCTTTTTAAAATTAGTTATACTTTAAAAAATGGCGCGTGTTGTCACTGATGGCATGTTACATTTAGGGGAAAGCAAATCCTATCTCCTCATTGATGATCCTACGCTTCTACCAAGGTTCAGGTGCTAATCGTCCGTCATTTGGACAAATGCATGACTTCCACAGCTCGTCTCTTGCCATAATCAGCTTTCCACCTGGCCACTCCAGTTATCTGGAACACAAGAGTCCCTTGTTTCCTGAGGCACCTACCACACACAAAATGAGTCCAATCACCTCCAGATGACATTTCTAGTCTCAACTATTCCTGGTTCACTTTCCCAAACGTGGATTTCCTGTGGGACCCTGGGTTCCAACCACAGTCCTATGCAAGTAATAGCTACTCCCAGGTAAGACCTGGGTTCTTCTGGTGTGAAGCCTTCCTCATTCTATGCCTTAAAGCTAGAATGTTCTTCTTCCAACTCCAGCAGCCTTCACTGTTCGAATCAGACCTCTCCCCAAAGTTCTCAATCTCAAATCAAAACTTCTCTCTTGTTCTTTCTTGCCTATCATACTTTGTTCACTAACATGGCACAGTCTCCCTGATATTAGACCTTCCTTGTCTTTCAGAAGGTAATCTCCTCCAAGGAAAGAATTATGTCATAAATCATAACAGGATCTTCACTTGGAAGGCGAGAGAGAAACACTGTCTTTTTTTTCAGTGCATATGTGCAGAAGAAAACTGGGAAGTAGACCCTGGATGTCATACAAGAGAGTCTGTCTATGGAAAACTGTTATCTTTAAAGTTCTATAAGCATAAAGAACACGTTTTTATGAGAACGAGAAATCTATCGCCCGATTTCTCAATAGACTGATGCAAACATTTCATTCACTGTGATGGCAGCTTCCGAACAGCTCCCCAAGGCCCTTCCTTCTGGTATTCAAGGCTTTACGTAATCTTGTTCCTTTGAGTGTGGGCTGGACCTAGTGACTTTATTGAATAGAGTAGAAGTGATAAAACGTCACTTCAGAGATTAGGTTATAAAGGACTGTGATGTCCCTCTTGTCTCTCTCTCTGTCATTTTCTGTCTCTCCTTCTCCCTTTCTCTGGCTCTTGTTGCTTCCTCACTCTGATGAAGCAAGTTGCAACACTGTAAGCTGCTTTATAGAAAAGCCCACGTGGCCAGGCACCAAGGAAAGCCTTAGCCAACAGTTTGCCAGGAAGTGAATCCTGCCAATATTCACATGAGTAAGCTTAGAAGAGGATCCTTCCTGGGTCAAGTCTGGAAGTGACCCTGACCAATACATGGAATGCAGCCTTCTGGGAGACCTTGAACAAGGGACCCAACTAAACCTTGCTCAGACTCCTGACCCACAGGAACTCTGAGATAATAAATATCGTTGTTTTAAGCCACTAAGTTTTGGGGGTGATTTGTCATAAAGCAATAGATCCTAATGTGTTCGCCAAATGAGAAAACCAGAGGGAGATAATAAGAACAGCATGAGTGGAGGGACAAAAAACTCTTCCTGAGTTTTCCAAAGTACCCACAAAAGATGCACAAAAGGGCTAACTTGTCAGTCCAGGCACATCAGCTTTCACTGGAAGAGAGACAGAGGCAGAGGGAAGCCAAGAACCAGCCCGCTGTACTGGGCACCAGAATTCCCAGGGTCCTGTGCAGACTGGCTCTCTCCACTGACATGGTTTCATCATCGCCTCCACTAAGTGGCCAGTCTTTTGATTTCTAAGACTGATCGATACATGGCACAATAGCCATCAAATGTGAGCTTAGCTCGGGGAGAGCTTTCGACGCCCTTTGCGGTGTCCGGATTTTATTCCATGTACGCTGGGGAACCATATACAATCATCTGAGAAGACCAGGGACACGGGATGATGTGCACTGTTACAAGTCAACTTTGGAGGATGTTACAGCTAGCAGCACATAAGCCATAGCAACCTGGGAGGCATTAAAAAAAACCAGAGTCCGTAAGTGCCTCTTCCATCATTCCACGAACCGCAGGCTGGATGCTCCCATGACCTCACTCGTTTTTCTGTGTTCCCACAGTCCACCCTCTTTTCTGTCTAACCCTACTAAAATGCTAACCACCATTCCTACTTTGGCTTGGCTTTGGCATCAAACTCAAGGGCAGCAAACGGAACATTCCTTCTGTGTGTGGTGCAGGAACACAACCGAGGTTTTTCATTCTGTGCCAGGGAGGGAGATAAAGGAAAGTGTATCCTTAAATTCTATTGTAGCTGAGCCACTACACAGGTCTATTCATTCCCTTCAGCAAAAGTGCCTCCTTCACAAGGAACATCACTCTGTGGCTGGTTTTCACCTGTCCCCTGAAGAAGAGTGGGAAGAACCCTGGAGATCCCTGCTCATACCAGGCCACCCTGACAAAGGGCAGGGAATGGCAGGAAAATACACGAGGGTAATGTTCCAAGTCCCTCCTCCTCCTCTCCCTAGAAAGGAGAATTCTGTGTCTGCCTGTTGTCCAAAATCAGAAGTAAGGGCAAGGGAGAGGGTATTGAGTCTGGCTGGATTGGTTTGCACTGGAAAAGGCTAATCATTAGTAATAGCAGAGAAAAGGGTAAAGAAGTAAGCGAGGTAAGAACTAGCCAAGGGTGAGTGTGCAAGACCAGGTTGCTGAGGGTGGGGAGGGGTCCGGGGGAGCTGGCAAGTGAGACGAGGACAGCGTGAGTGTCTGTGTGCATCGGGGAGAGAGAGAGAGGAGGGCATTTTAGGAAATGTGGCCGCTTGGTACGAATAGAATCATTCTGGGTTTTGTTTTTTTTTTTAAAGAGTTCAATAAATGTTTCTGATGCTTTTCTGTTATTGGTGGTCAGACTGCTATTTCCTTCACTGTGATGCTTGCAGTGTGGCCACTTGGGGCTTGATTTTATAGCGAGAAGAGTAGAAATATTACATTTAGCAGTGCCTTTTAAGATTTTAAAATAGGCTACTGGATCAATTTGGTGAAGGAACAGATTTTAAATGAGAAGAGCGAGAGGTTGTCTTCTAAGAACATATAAGCTCTCCTTAGAGGTTGATGCTTCCATCCAGATATCCCGAAAGCACTGAGATTCATTTACGTGTTCTAAAGGGTGAGTGGAGGCAGCGTAACACAGTAGAAAAGGCATTAGATCCCAGAGCTGGGAAACACGAGTTGTTCAAACCCCAACTCTTCCTATTATCAGTTGGAAAGCTAGTAATTTATTTCTCTGAACTCTAGTTTCCTGAGATATGGTAGGGGCCAGGAGGGTTACTAGAAAGGATGGGAAGGGTGATCTAGTGCTGCGGCCAGCACATAGTAGGTATTTAATGCTGTTAAATGATGGCTATCACCATGGTAGCTCACACCTCTGCCCTTCCTCTCTGCCGGCACTGCTTCCCTCCTGGCCTAAAACAATAATTCCACTGAAAGAGAGATAGAAGCAGAGAACAGAACTTGGACTAGGTTTTTTTTTAAATTTTTTTTCATTAAATCGTAGCAGTGCATATTAATACTATCATGGGGTACAGTGTACTGTTTCTATATATAATTTGAAGTACTTTTATCCAGCTGGTTAACATAGCCTTCATGTCTTTTTCTTAGTTATTGTGTTAAGACATTTATATTCTACATTTAGAGAAATTCACATGTACCCTTGTAGGATGAACCATAGGCGTGATCCCACCAATCACCCTCCCTCCACCCCTCCACCCCTCCCCATATTCCTGGGCTAAAATTGGGTTATAGCTTTCCTATGAAAGCTATAAATAAGTTGCATAGTACGGCTGAGTACATTGGATACTTTTTCTTCCATTCTTGGGATACTTTGCTAAGAAGAATATTTTCCAGCTTCATCCACGTAAACATGAAGGAGGTAAAGTTTCCATTTTTCTTAATGGCTGCATAGTATTCCATGGCGTACATATACCACAGTTTATTGATCCATTCGTGGATTGATGGGCTCTTGGGCTTCTTCCATGACCTAGCAATTATGAATTGGGCTGCAATGAACATTCTGATACAAATATCTTTATTGTAGTGTGATTTTTGGTCTTCTGGATATACACCTAACAGAGGAATTATAGGATCAAATGGCAGGTCTATT
>CAUYQV010056568.1:0-18940 GCA_963574575.1 Galagoides demidoff | reverse complement strand
TTGTCATCTGTACCTAATAAAGCAGTAAAGCAACAAATGTGTCTATACAGCTATACATCAAAACAAAACTTTTGTGGCTTAAAGTAATAAACATCAATGTGTATTAATAAGAAAAAAACAAGTGATCCCATTTCATTGTGGGCAAGAGACATGAACAGAAGCTTCTCTGAAGAAGTTAGGCGCATGGTCTACAGACACATAAAAATATGCTCATCATCTTTAATCATCAGAAAAATGCAAACCAAAACCACTCTGAGATACCACCTATCTCCAGTAAGAGTAGCCCACATCACAAAATCCCAAAACTACAGATATTGGCGCGGATGTGGAGAAAAGTGAACCCTTCTGCACTGCTGGTGGGAATGCAAGCTAGTATGTTCCTTTTGGAAGGAAGTTTGGTGAATACTCAGGGATCTAAATGTAGACCTGCCATTTGATCCTGCAATTCCTCTATTAGGTATATATCCAAAAGACCAAAAATCATTTGGCAACAAAGATATATGCACCAGATTGTTCATTGCAGCTCAATTCATAATTGCCAAGTCATGGAAGAAGCGCAAGTGTCTATCGACCCATGAATGGATTAATAAATTATGGTGTATGTATACCATAGAATACTATGCAACATTAAAAAAAAATGGAGACTTTACCTTTTTTATGTTTACATGGATGGAGCTGGAAAATATTCTTCTTAGTAATGTACCTCAGGAATGGAAAAAAATATCCAATGTACTCAGTACTACTGTGAAACCAATTTATAATCACTCACACTTTCATATAAAAGATGAATCACAACTATAGCCCAGGATGAAGAAGGGAGGGGCGTAGGTCAATAGAGGGAGGGTTCATAGGGGGACCACACCTATGGAGCATATTGCAAGTACAAGTTGGATCTATCAGGTATAGAACACAAATGTCTTAACACTGTAATTGGGTAAATGAGGTGAAGACTATGTTAATTAGTAGGCTGTAAGCACTCCGATTTGTATAAATAATCAACACATTGAATCCCATAATGGCATAAATGTATTCATGATCTCTGTACAAATGACTTGATTTAAAAAGAAAAGAAAATAAATGCTCTAAGGTCAGTTTGGACCACGTGCTAAAAAAAAAAAAATGTGTACAATTTATTCCACAAGAATCTGAGAATTTATTCTATTACCTAAATTCTGATGGTTTTGAGGTTTATCAATATTTTTCATTTGTTTTTCTTTGTCATACTCATGTTTTAATAAAAAACATTCTGGAGTCCCATGTTGATAAATATAAAATGCTTTTATTTTGTTAATAGATGATGTTTCACATTTTATCTAAGGGAAATTTTCTTTTCTCAGTAACCCAAAGTGGTTCTATTAAATATTTTTCAAAATGGAATTGTTTGTCCTGGTAGGTTGTTTTTATTTAATACATTGACTACCGATTGTTCTGAGTAACAAAAAGATCAGGAGCTACTTATTTTTGCTACAAAATTGTGAATAAAGCTTTCTCAAAATATCCTCTTTCAGACATTTTAGAGTTATATTAAAAGGGGTGCAGTGTAAGGACTATTTTACCACATTAAAAAATAAAAAAATAAATAAAAGCCCAGGGATCCCATATCAGTTATCTACCTAGGAAAACTAAGTCAATTGGCACAGTTATCTGGCTGTGCCTTTCTTTTAAGGTAGGAATGTATCTCCTGAATAAGACTCTGATGATTGTCATCAAATCTCTGAACACTCCCAGTTACAAGGGGTTCATAACTTTATAAGTCATACCATCTTTTTAACTTTATCCAGATCAAATTAAAATAACTATGTGGCTTTATACTGAAGTCAATAAGCCTCTCTGTAATTTATACTAACAAGTCTAAAATACTTCTTTTTGTACTTCTATAGATGAATTCCATGGCATGGTCATAGGATTGAGACAATGGCATGGTCCCCTTATATCTGTCTTTATTTGTCTAAAATATATTTCCCTGATTTCTTACATAGCCATATTTAAAAAGAAAAGTATGTTTTCTCCCTTCCCCCGTTTTCCTCCTCCTCCTCACCTCCTTTCTTTCTATACCTTTTTCTTAATTCACTACAAAAGCCTCCAAGTGAAGCCCATTAACATGGGTTGTATGTGGTGGGGAGAGGAGTAGTGACCTGGCACAGGTGTGAGAGTCTGAGTGCAGTGAGGACACTTGGGATTGGCTGGAGACCCATGATAAAATGATGTCATAAGGTTTCCCCCCACATCTTGGCTTCCAGGTAGCAGCAACATGGCCACTCTAACTCTAGGCTAAAATTCAAACAGATATCTGAGGCTTGACTCTGAATCCCATCCCTTTGCAGCTGGGAATACAAGTATTGGTTTGGGGTTGAGTTAATTTCAGCTAACAAGTGGACAGAAAATAAGAGAGGGCTAACTGAAAAGTCTGAGATCTGTTATTAGGACAAGGAGAAATAGATCCTGGGTAAGCTAAAACAATCGATATCTACTCTGGAATAACTTAATATTTTGAGTAACAATATTGTATTTAGACTTTTTATACATGCATATTTCTTACAATGGGATTACATGGTAAAAATTCTGTTTTGTGACTTGTTTTTCTTTTATTTAAAATCAATAATAAATGGGCTGTGCCTGTGGTTCAGTGAGGAGGGTGTCAGCCCCATTTACTGAGGGTGGTGGGTTCAAACCCAGCCCTGGCCAAACTGCAACAAAGGGGTTATGGCAGACACCTGTAGTCCCAGCTACTTGGGAGGCTGAGGCAAGGGAAATCACCTAAGCCCAAGAACTGGAGGTTGCTGTGACACCATGGCACTCTACTTAGGGTGACAAAGTAAGACTGTGTAAAAAAAATAAAAATCAATAATAAAGAAAATTTACCAATAAATATCCTTTTAGAAAATCATTTTAATAGATACAAAATACTAATTTCATTTAATGGTTCCCCACTTTTGTACATTTAAGTTCTTTGTATAGCTTACTTTGCAAACAGCTACACTGTCAAGGCTCTCACCACACACCACTGTTTATGGTTTCATCATAGTATTTTCTCAGGACAGATTCTTAAAGGCAGGATTATTAGGTCAAAGAATATGCCTATTTTCAGGGTTTTTCAACCTTGGATTTTAGGTCAAAGAATATGCCTATTTTCAGATTTTTCAACCATTTGTAACTATTCTTTGTCTGATATTTGATAGACACTCAACAATATTTGTTGGCTATTTCTTGCCAATGGCTCTCATTACAGATGCATTTATATCAGAAAGGAGTGAATACACGCACTTCCAATACGTATGCAGATATTGGCATCAATACATCCTGGCTCTAAAAAATATTTCTTTCTACTTCTTAAGACTGGATTAAGATTGTATAAATTTGTGTATTTAGCAATACTGGTCTTCATATCTCGTGTTGTCCCCTTTCATGTTTTACTAGGATTGGCCTGTGTGATCAAAAGTGACAACAGAAATCTGCCACTTCTGAGATTCTGTTACAAAAAACACTAAGGTTTCTATCTTGGCTGCTCCTGCGCTCACTCTCTCTCAGATCACTCTACAATCAACTAGCAACCACACTGTGAGAACCGTTAGGGAGCCTATGGAGAAGCTCACCAGCAGAGAAACTGAGGTCGCCAGTTTAAGACCAGCAAGCTACTGAAGTCTGCCAAAACCCATGTGAGTGTGTGTTAGAATAACACGGTGGTGACTGGAGGGAATCACTGAAATAATTGAAAAGGGTAAGTGAAGTTTTGACATAAAGGAAAGTTTTACTAATGGTTGGTCCAGCAAGCCAGGCCCCATCCTAGTGACTTGAAGGTCCATGGAAAGCAGTTTGTGGATATTATACACAACTTTGAGGGGTGCCAGGAGCTTCTTGGAAATTTCCCAGGGTCTTATCAATTCTTTTTCCAAAATAGCCTGGTCAGTATGGCCACATCTGTGTGACCATATCAGAAAATCCCTAGGACATTAATCAGCTTCTATCTCAATGCAAACCACCTGCAAGGTCTTGCCTATACTCACAGGGGTCCTCAAACTTTTTAAACAGGGGGCCAGTTCACTGTCTCTCAGACCATTGGAGTGCCAGACTACCGGTCCTGGGAAAAGTCCGCTGCTAAACAGGACAGGCAGCGGCAGCAAAAACACCCGGCGAGCTGGATCAATGTCCTAGGGGGGCTACATGTGGCCTGCAGGCCATAGTTTGAGGACGCATGGTTCAGGTTAGTCTCACTCAAACCAGCCTAATGTGGCCGAACCATGTCTATTACTGCCCTGCTCAGGCCTCACTGAATGCTTAACAGTAGCTTGATGTAGGTTCTCCACCAGCTAAGTCTTCAGATGACTGCAGCTTCAGCTGACAGATCACTGAAACCTCACCATCTAGTTAGATGGCTCCAGGTTTCTTGACCCACAGAACTGTGAGTTAATAAATGTTCATCTTTTTTTCAGGGGCTTACTTTTAAAAATAATTTGTGACACAGCAATAGAAAAGTTATATTTCCTATATCTGTTATAGAATTGAGTTTTTAATTAAAAAAAACCTTTCCACAAGGAAAAGTCCTAGCCCAAATGGCTTTACTAGTGAGTGCTATCAAAGATTTAATTAAGAAATTATATCAGACGTACACATACTCTTTTAGAAATAGAGGAGTAAAAGACAATTCTCAATTTATTTTGAGGCCAGCATAATGCTATTATCAAAACCAGATAAAATCATTACAGGAAAATGATTACAAACCAATTATCTCTCAAAAGCATAGATGCAAGAAACCTTAACAAAAATTAGCACATCAAATCAAGTAATACATTAAAACTACAATATATCATGGGATTTAGTACATAAATGCAAGGTTCTTTTAATATTCAAAAATCAATGTTATTCAGGTTACCTTGTAAGAGATTAAAGTAGGAAGAAATACAATCATTGTAAGAAATGCAGAATTGATATTTGGCAAAACTTAGCACCTACTCATAATAAAAATTCACAGAAAACCAGAACTAAATGAAAGTATTATCCATAGGATAGAACGCATTTATGAAAAGCTTCTTGCTTATTGTTGAAACATTAAAACTTTTCCTTCCCCTTCTAATCAACTTTGTGCTAGATAGAAGTTCTACCCATTGAAGTGAGAGGGGGAAAAAAAGAGACTCAAGTTTGGAAAGAACATAAAAACTATTTTCAGATAATACGTTTTAGTATAGAAAATCCTAAAGAATCTCTAAAATGGACTAAAAATAAGTAAGTTTAATATGCTAAGAATTCAAAGTCAGTGTACAAGAATCAATTATTTTTCTCTACAATAGCAATGAACTATTGAAAAAGAAAACAAAAAAAATCATCGTTTGCAGCAGCATCCAAAAACATTAAATGCTTAGAAATAAATTTAATGAAAGATGGCAGAACCTCTGCACTGAAAACTATAGAACACTGCTGAGAGCAGATGAGGCAGACCTAAGTAAAAATACATACAATGCTCTTGGACGTAACCCTGCTGAGAGCAGCTAAGGCAGACCTGTATTTAAAGAAATCTTAATAAAAATAGCTATAAGGGTTATTGAAAAATTGACAAGCTGATTCTGAAATTTATATGGAAAATAACGAAAAAAACTAGACTAGCTAAAATCATCTTAAAAGTTGGAGGGTTTACATTTCTTGATTTCAAGATATGTATAAAAATTCAGTGCTCAAAACAGTGTGTTTAAAATATAGACAAAGAGATGAGAATAAAAGGCCCCAAATTCAGTATATGTATGGTCAAATGAGTTGGTAGTAAAGTACCAAAGCAATTCTGTAGTGAAAACATTTTTTTGGCTAACAAGGTAGAAATATTTGGATATCTCCATGACATAAAAATGAGCGTGCCTGTCTTTACCCCATATCATATACAAAAATCAATTTAAGAGGGCTTGTAGACTTATACATAAAAACTAAACCAATAAAGCTTCTACTTCTAGAAGAATTTATTATAAAATAACTTTGGAATTTTGGGTAAAGTGAAAATCACTTTCTTTTGAAACCCACAATTCTTAACATTTCATACTATTTCAGGGGCACAAACATTTTTGGTTACATGGATTGCTTTTGTAATGCTTGAGTCAGGACTATTGACTGTGCCCATATCTGTTAGATAAGGTGTTCATCATACCTGTTAGATAAGCTTTTGCCCTACCTCCTCCACTTCCTCTTGTTTGATTTCCTCTGAGTTTTACTTCCCTCAATACAGCTGTGAGCATCAGTTAGTTCCAATTTAATAGAGAGTACATGTGTGGTTTGTTCTTCCATGCCTTAGATACTTCACTGAGGATAATGTTCTCCAGTTTCATCCAAATTGTTGCAAAAGGCATTAATTCATCCAATTTTATGGCCAAGTAGTATTCCAGAGTCTGCTTGTACCACATTTTGTTAATCCGCCCATAAATTGATGGGTGCTTGGATATATTCTTTATCTTGGCAATTGTGAATTGTGCTGCAATAAACATTTGAGTGCAGGTGGCATCTTTTCATAAAATAACTTCTTTTCCTTTTGATAGATACCCAGTAGTGGGATTACTGGGTAGAATGTATTGGTAGAATTTTTTTTTTTTTTTTTTTTTGCTTAAGTCTATGTTTACTTCTCTGAGGAATCTTCATATTGCTGTCTCTAGAGGTTGTATAAATTTGCAGTCCCACCCACGGTTCCCTTCTCTCTGCATTCATGACAGCATCTATTGCTTTAGGACTTTTTAACAAAAGCCATTCTAACTGGGGTAAGGTGACATCTAATTGTGTTTTCATTTGCATTGCCCTGATGATTAGTGATGAGCATTTTTTTATGAGTTTGTTGGCCATTTTGTCTATCTTCTTTTGAAAAGCTTCTTTTCATGTCTTTTTTTTGCTTATTAATTGCAGTTCATCTTTTTTTCTGGCTGATTTGTTTGAGGTTTGGCAGATTTTATTTAATAGCTCTTTATCTGATGTACTGTTTACAAATTATTTCTCCCATTATGTACATTGTGTATTTGCTCCACTGATTTTTCTTTACCTGTGCAGGAGCTTTTTAATTTAATCAAGTCCAATTTATTTATTTTTGTTGTTGCTGTGATTGCCATTGGGATCTTAGTCATAAGTTTTGTGCATAGGCTGATATCTAGAAGAATTTTTCCAGTATTTTCTTCTTGGATTTCTTATGGTTTCATGCCTTATATATAAGTATCTTATCCACTTTGACTTAATATTTTTGAGTGGTGAGAGCTAGGAATCCTGTTTCATTCTTTGGCATGCAGCTATCCAATTTTCCGCGCACCATTTACAGAATAAGACTTCTTTTCCCTAGTGTATATTTTTGTCAGCTTTGTCAAAGATCAGATAGCTGTATGTGGATGGTTTTATATCTGGGTTCTCTGTTTCTGTGTTCTATTGCATTGGTATATGGCTCTGTTTTTATGCCAATACCATGTTGTTTTCATTACTAAGACTTTTAGTATAGTTTGAAGTCTGGTCATGTGATGCCTCCAGATTTTTTCTTTTCTTTTGCTTAAGATTGCTTCAGCTATTCAGGCTCTTTTCTGGTTCCAAATGAAGCATAGAATTATTTTTTCTAGATCTTTGAAAAATTACATTGATTTTATTTTTTTTGATGGGGATTGCATTGAATCTACAAATCACTTTTGGTAGTATGGAAATTTTAACAATGTTGATGAACATTATATAATAATCCATGAGCATGAAATGCTTTCCCATTTTTTTGTGTCATCTGCAATTTCTTTCCCAAGTGTTTCATTATTCTCTTTGTAGACATATTCCACCTCCTTGGTTAAGTATATTCCTAGCTATTTTATTCTCTTTGCAGTTACTGTGAATAGTATTGAGTCTTTGATTTGATTCTTAGCTTGACTGCTATTACTGTATAGAAATGATACTGATTTGTGTACATTACTTTTTCAACCTGAGATATTGCTGAGTTTATTCATCAATTTCAGGACTCTCTTAGGGTAGTCTATGGGATTTTTAAAGTACAGGATCATGTCACCAGTGAAGAGTGATAGTTTGACTTCCTTGTTCCCAATTTTCTTTTACCTGAGGACTCAGTAGAAATACTAGCACTATGTTGAATAGAAGTGGTGAGAGGCGGCACCCTTGTCTTGTCCAGTTCTTAGTGAAAATGCTTTTAATTTTTCTCTAATCAGTATCATGTTGGCTGTGTGTTTGTCATATATGGCTTTTTATAATTGTGAGATGTATTATTTCTATGCCTAACTTTTTGAGGGTTTTTATCATTAGAGCATGCAGGGTTTTGTCTGATGCTTTTTATGCATTTACATCATTTTATGAAATGATCATATGGTGTTTGTTTTTGCTTCTATTTATATGATGAATCACGTTTATTGATTCAACATATATTAAACCATCCTTGCTTCCCTGGAATGAAACAGACTTGGTCCTGGTGGGTTATTGTTTTGATTTGCTATTTAATTTTGTTTGCCAGTGTTTTATTAAGGATTTTTGTATCTATATTCATAAGGGATATAAGTCTGTAGTTTTCTTTTTTTGTTGTGTCCTTTCCTGGCTTTGGTATCAAGGGGATATTGGCCTAGTAGAATGATTTCAGGAGGATTCCTTACATCTCAAAATTGTGGAATAATTTCTGTAGTATGGGTACCAGCTCTTCTTTGTAGATATGGTAAAATTTGTGAGTTTACCTTGGGCTTTTATTTGTTGGAGTATTTTTTTTTATTATTGATTTAATTTTGCTGCTCATATTGGTCTGTACAGGAATTCTATTTCTTCCAGATGGAGGTTAGGGAGATGGTTTGTTCCATTTCTTCTACATGTTAGAAGCAATGTTAATAATGTTAATTTTTCAATGTTCTGTCTTTTAAAGTTTTCCCAGGTACTGAATCCCACAGATTTTGATAGCTTGTATTCCCTTTCAGTTGAAGGAATTCATTCAGTTGAAGGAATCTTTTGATTTCCATCTCAATTTCATTATTGCCCTAATAATCTTTCATGAGCAGGTTATATAATTACAATGACTTTATGTAGAATTGAGTACTTTTCTTAGAGTTGATTTCTAGTTTTATTCCACTGTGGTCTGATCTAAGAAGACACAGGAAATGATTTCTAAATTTTTGAATTTGTGGAGACACATTTTGTGTTTAAGATATGATCAGTTTTGGAAAATGTTCCATGTGCTAAGGTAAGGAATGTATGCTTAGTAGTTTTAGGTAAAAAGTTCTATAAATGTCTGTTAGGCCCATCTGCTCTAGAGTCCTGTTTTATTCCAGTGTTTATTTATTTTCTGATTTGATAATCCATTAACCTCTGTTGGGGTATGTAAGTGCCCAGCGAGTATGATGCTTCTGTTTATCTCTTTGTTTAGATCTAGTAGAATTTGCTTTATAAATCTAGGCACTACTGTGTCAGGTGCATAAATATTTAGGATTGCCATGTCTTCTTGTTGAATTGTTCCCATTACCATTATGTAATAATCATCTTTGTCTTTCTTTACCATTGTTGACTTCACATCAATTTTTTCTGATGTAAGAATGGCTAGACCTGCTTCCTTTTGGTTTCTGTGTGAATGGAATATTTTTTCTCATCCCTTCACCTTGAGTCTGTATGAGTCCTTGTGGGTTAGATGTGTTTCCTGGAGAGGGAACATACTTGGTTGTATTTTTTCACCTATTTAGCCAGACTATGTCTCTTGAATGGAGCATTCAGATCATTCACTTTGACTGATGGAATTAATAGGTAGGATGATGTTCTGTTAACCTTGTTGGGTAGTGCCTTATTGCTTTATTTTACCTCTTATGCTAGAAGGAATAGGCTGCAGTGTTGCTGTGGGGACCTGTGACTGGCTTTATCCCTTAGTTCACTGGTGGCAGCAGCTTTTGAGCTTGTGGGGATAGGACAGCACTCCAATAGCTCACAGCCTGCTGACTGCCAGAGACATGAGGGAGGGGGAAACAAAACACTCCACTACTCTTTTTGCTGGACTCCAAGGCTCCCAGTGATTGTCCTCTGTTGATATTTTGCTTCTTGTTTCATTCTGCAACCTCTTTCTGTAGAATCTCTGGTAGGTTCTAGCACTTTTCCCCTGGGTCCATGTTTTCTCTTGTGTTTGTTTGTTTGCTTTTGCTTTTTCATTTAAAACTTTTCCTGGCCAGGACATGGTGGCTCATGCCTGTAAGTCCTAACAGTCTGGGAGGCTGAGGCAAGTGGACTGCCTGTACTTAAGAGCTTGAGACCAGCCTGAACAAGAGTGAGACTTCATCTATACTATAAACAGAAGAACCTACAGTCCCAACTACTCGAGAGACTGAGGCAAGAGGATCACTTGAGCCCAAGAGTTTGAGGTTGCTGTGAGCCATGACGTTATGGCACTCTACATAGGGTGACAGAGACTCTGTTTCAAAACAAACAAACAACAATAAAAAGAAAATTTCCCTTCTTTCTGAGATGAGCTAGCAGCTAATGTCTCTGGTCAACCATTTTTTCTCCCTGGTTGGAAATTCCTTGATGATGACACAGAAAGCACTAACCACAAAAGAAAAAAAGATATTAGTTGAAGATCATCAGAAAAACTTTCTTTTTTCAAAGGCAGTACTAAAATATGAATATATAATTTACAGACTGGGAGAAATTATTTGTAACATATATACCTAAAAAAGAACTTGTATCATATAAATAACTCATGACCCAATAACAAAAGATATTGCTATTAAAAATAAGCAAAAGAAAATATGTAGTTGGTCAAGAAGCACATTTAAAAAGTCCTCAACATCATCAAGCATCAGGAAAATGAATTAAAACCACAGATATACCCACCACTTAGAAGGTTTAATTATTAAAAACTTGCAATACCAAATAAGGTCAAGAATAAGGAGCTTGCAGAATTCCTGTAATGATAGTGGGAATAAAAATGATAAATTGCTTTTCAAAATAATTTTGCAATTTCTTTTCTTTTTTTTTTTTTTTGGAGACGGAGCCTCAAGCTATCCCCCTGGGTAGAGTGCCATGGCATCACAGCTCATAGCAACCTCCAACTCCTGGGCTCAAAGGAGTCTCCTGCCTCAGCCTGGGACCACAGGCGCCCGCCACGATGCCTGGCCATTTTTTGGTTGCAGCCATCATTGTTGTTTGGCCCGCCCAGGCTGGGGATTCGAACCTGCCACCTTAGGTGTATGTGGCTGGCACCTTAGCCGATTGAGCCACAGGTGCCGAGCCCAATTTTGCAATTTCTTACAGAGCTAAGCATACTTGATCCAGCCTTGTTTTTCCTGCCATTGATCCAAGCCACATGACCTCATAGGTGGATGTTTATTATGGCTGTATTGATAATAGTACAAAACTGGAAACTGCTAGGTGTCCCTGTCCACAAATAGGAGAATAGATAAATTAGTATATTCATATGATGGAATACTATTCAACAAAAAAGAACTTAATTAGTGGAATCCCAAAAGAGTTATGCTGAGTGAATCATCCCAGGGTCCAGAAACTAAATATAATGTAATTTCATTGATATGAAATTCTGGACCAGGCAAATTAACCTATGGTGAAGGAATCAGGACAGTATTTCTTTCTGGGTGAGAGGAAATGAAGGAAAATGGGCCCAGGGAAATTCCTCCAGAGATACAAATGCTTTATATTTTGAGGGTATGTGGTGTTACATGGGTGAATGCATTTGTTAAAACTTAACAGAACCCTTAAAATTAGTTCATTTCACCGAATCTTAATCACATATCAATACATTATAATCGTTGTTCTTGAGAGCCTCCTCTTTATTAGTCCATTAATTAGCAAACATTGAGTAAGGCAATTCAACTGCCAGAGAATCAATCCATCCGAATCTTTATGCACTCAATGTTTGTCCATTGTCTCCAAGGATATCACAAGTTACCAGATTGTGGTAAATACAGCTACTATTTGTTACACTTTCAATATGTTGGTCCCATAATTCTAATTTTACTGATAGGATTAGATACAGAAGTCAGATTAAAATTTTATAACTCCTTACGTTATTTATAAAAAAAAAATTTTTATAACTCTTTAAGTGCCCATTTCACATTTATTTTCCCTTTGTTTCTTATACTTTGTGTTACACTGACCTAGCTTATTACAATATTTAGCTTCAATCACGTACATGCATATCATATAGTTTCTATTTTGTGGCAACTTGGATTGTTTTCCAAAATTATATAAAAGAGGAACACTAGGGCAGCGCCTGTGGCGCAAAGGAGTAAGGCACTGGCCCCATATGCCGGAGGTGGCAGGTTCAAACCCAGCCCTGGCCAAAAACAGCAAAAAAAAAAAAAAGAGGAACACTAGTAACATAGGAGTAAAGATAATATCTTTCTAAATTGAATGATAGATGGTGTGATGAGGAATATTAGAACAGAGGAATTGGACAACAAGGGGGATAATAGGAGTTAAGGAGTCATTGGATGAGAGATTTGGGGATTGTGTCAAGAACTTTCCAGGGTCTGAATCAAGGAGATGTCATGCAGCTACCTTTTCCAAAGTGGCCCAGAAAAAGACAGAAGACACTGTGGGAGAGAAGTTTTTATTTACTTCAAGTCCATTCCAAACCTCTTCATGTAGAGAAGAAATTATGGCAAAATACTATCCAAAATAATTTGATAAAATATCATTTAATAGTCCAAAAATAAAAACTATTTTGTGGAGGGGCTTGACTTGAGTAACGCTACATTATTAAAAGTATTTCATTCTGTAATTACTGCACAGATATCATAGTTATAATAGTTCATAAATTAATGAGAAATTCCATTAATATTTATCAAGGGCATGTGTGTATTATAGACAATTCAAGATTGAACATCATACAGTATTTTAGAATCTTACTTGATGGCAATGATGAAGATAGTTAATGTTCCTTGAGTTCTTAGCATGTACCAAGTAGTATGTAAATATTTTCATGGATTTATCAAAATAAACCTTCATCTCAACATTAGGACACAGTATCATTATTGTTTCTATTTTAGGGAAGAGAACTTCAACAGTGTGATATATACCTTCTATGTTACTCTGCTAACAATGGCTGAACCAAAAGTGATTTTCTTAACCAATAGATCCAAAGCATTCAATTGCATGTAATTGAAGGCTTATATAGTTGCTCTCTTCTTTTTAAAAATATTCTGCTCCTAACAGGTTGCTACTTTTAATATCATTTTTCGTAGGGTTGTTTATTGTTTATTTGTAACAACATTTGCAAAGAACACAGGCAGAAATCTTATTTCTATGTTCTTCAATGTAAAAAGGAAGCTTTTACTCAGCATGAAAGTATTAATATAATCTTTTCCCAGAGAGATGGATTATCAGTGAAAATAAACGACAACATTCTCTGAGCAATAAAAATAATGAGACAGACAGGACAAAAGTAATGACATCCTCTAGCATAATCTTGGCAGAAAATAACTAAATCACCTTGAAGGAGATAAATCATTACAAAACACCCTCCTTGCCTAATATGGATTGACAGGGAATGACAGGATCTTTCAAGAGGATGGCAGCCCACAGGCCCATGTGCTTTCAAGGGATCAAAGGGACTGACACTGCCTGCCAGCCTCATCTGAGCAGAAAACAACTAGATTCTTTCCAGGCAGATATTTACTCTAAGATATTATTTCCGGGAAAAGATAGCTTATTTGAGGAGGATGATAGCATTTTTCCCTACACATCCTGTCATTTGTTAGGGTAAGACTCAGATAGGGGAGAATCTATCAAATGTGTCCTTGGGATCCAAATCAATCATAAATTTTTAGCAAGCTAGGTATCTTGAAGTATTCTGTAACACAATTATTTTACACATGGACTATGTTTAGTATTATGAATTTCTCTTCTGTTTGTACAAAACTTTAAAAAAGTTTTGAATGAAAGAAAATTTTCATACAGCCTCAGTTTATCATTCGGCAAAGTAGGTTTTAATAATGGTCTAGAAGGCAAAATAGCTTTGGTGGATTTGTATGTTAAATACTTTTTTAAAAGTTCCAGGAAAACAAAACATAGGAGAAAATTTTTGTGTTCTTGAGGATGAATAAGACTTTTCTAAGGTTGATACAAAATCCTAAATCTATGTGAAAAAAATTTATTTGATTACATAAAATTATAAAAAAACTGCAAAAATTTAAAGACAAAGTATAACTAGTGGAAATAACATTTACAACCAGTTACACACTGATTACTCCCCTTAACATAATAAATCCTGTAAATGATTAAGGAAAAAAATGATACTTGAAATGGCAATGTTTATAAAAAGGTACATTAAAGAGAATGAAATTTAAAGGGTTATTAAATATATGAAAAATATTCAACCTCATTACTATTAAAGGAATACAAACCCAAACAATAATATCTCATTTCTTTTCTTTCTTTCTTTTCCTTTCTTCCTTTCCTTCCTTTCCTTCCCTTCCTTCCCTTCCTTCCTTCCTTCTCTCTCTTTCTCTCTTTCTTTCTTTCTTTTTTTTTTTTTTTTTGAGATAGAATCTTACTATGTTGCCCTTGGTAGAGTGCCATAGCATCACAGCTCACAGTAATCTCAAACTCTTGGTTTTAAGCCAGTTTCTTGCCTCAGCCTCACAAGTAGCTGGAACTACAGGTGCCTGCCACAACACCCAGATTTTGTTGTTGTTGTTGTTATTGTTGCTTAGCAGGCCCAGGCTGGGTTTGAACCGACCCGCCCTGGTGCATGTGGCTGGCGCCCTAACCATTGAACTACAGGCACCAAGCCAACTTCTCATTTCTTTTTTTTTTTTTGGTCGGGGCTGGGTTTGAACCCACCACCTCTGGTATATGGGGTCAGTGCCCTACTCCTTTGTGCCACAGGCACCACCCCAACATCTTATTTCTTATTAGACTTGTATTCAAAAGAGTTACAGTGTCAAGAAGTACATTATCTCTTATATTATTTGTGATTTGCCAAGTGGCACATAATGGGTAAAGAGAAAAAAATTGTCAGTTTCTCTCATAGTCTAAAGTGTGTATATTCTTTGATTCATGTTTCCCACTTCTTGGAATAAATCCTATATTAACATCTTTAGAATGATGCTAATATTTGTATATATTGTTTGCTAGAAT
Source organism: Galagoides demidoff (assembly GCA_963574575.1). NCBI lineage: Eukaryota > Metazoa > Chordata > Mammalia > Primates > Galagidae > Galagoides > Galagoides demidoff. Next base: position 3,886 of record CAUYQV010056568.1, on the reverse strand, counting down.
ACTCTTTGCAAAGTTTGTCATCAGTATAAAAAGAGATTTATAGAAGAATTTTAAGAATAACCTGAGAATATACCTTTTACCTGGAATTTGCAGATATTAACATTTTATTGTATTTGCTCTGTTCTTTCCTTTTCTCTTTGCACACAAACTTTCACACACATTTTTTTTTTTTCCTTCACAGGGCACTCTTTATCCCTAAATATGTCTTTGTGGTTTCTTTTTTTTTGAGACAGAGCCTCAAGCCCTCAAGCTATCACCCTGGGTAGAGTGCTGTGGCATCATAGCTCACAGCAACCTCAAAGTCTTGGGCTTAAGCGATTCTCTTGCCTCAGCCTCCCAAGTAGCTGAGACTGCAGGTGCCCACCACAATGCCTGGCTATTTCTGGTTGTAATTGTCATTGTTGTTTGGCAGGCCTGGGCTGGATTCAAACCCACCAGCTCTGGTGTATATGGCTGGCACCTCAGCCGCGTGAGCTATAGGCACCAAGCTGATGATTGTGTATTTCCTAAAATATTATGACATTATCATATGTGTATAATCATGGTACATTTATCAAAATTAGGAAGTTAATATTGATATACCTATAGAACTTATTCAGATTTCTTCAATTTTTCTAGTATATCCTTTTGAACAAAAAGTCTGTTGGTTGCATTCATTGTCTTATCTACTTTCATTTAATCTGGAACAACTTCTGTATCTTTCTTTGTATGTCACAACATTGACTTTTTAAAAAAGGTCTAGGCCAGTTGTTTTGCATAATTTTTCCTCCTCTATGCTAATCTGCTGTTTTCTCATGTCAGGCTGTTTTGGCAGGAACACTCCAAAAGTCAGGTTGTGTTTTCCTTGGCCCATCATACCAAGGGGCACATACTGTAGTTTAGTTCTCTTACTGGTATTGTTATCTTTGATCACTTGGTTAAGGTATTATTTGATAGGTTTTTCTACTGTAAAGATAATATTTTTCTTTTTATATGTATTATGTGGGCATATACTTTGAGACGTAAATATGGTTATTTCTCAGCCTTTCACCCACTCATCTTAGTTTTCAATGATGGTTCATACCTAAAACAATTACAATACGATAGTTGCCAAATGCTGATTTTCTAATTCCATCACTGTTTTCTTTCTCTTGCTAGTTTCCTTTGTACTATCAAGAATGGCATTTACTTCTTTCCTATTCATTTTGTCTTTATATCAGTGTTGACTGCTGGATTCTAATTTAATTGACGAGAATAATCTTTATGAACACTTATTAACATAATATTAAAAATATAATCTTTATTAACTTATATTAATATGTATATTGGTGACAAAATTATATCAGATTTGGCAAATACAGTCTGCTTCAAGCTCATTTCCTTGTCCTTTTGACATATCCTGATCATTTTCAGATCATTTTCCTAGTTTTTGTTACAACGAAATAGTTCAGGCTCACTCTCCTTGCCCCAGTCCTAAATTAGCCCTTTTCCTGAGGGGCCCTAGTTCCATTTAATGGAGAGTATTATTCTGCAACCAGGATCTGGGCTCTGGGTGTATAGAATACTGTGTTTTTCATTGTTTTTGTTTTTGAACATATGTTTTAATAATAAAATACTAGAAATGATTTAAGTTTCTGTCAGAGGTATCAAACCATATCGATGTAGTGAAATACAATATAGTGTTAAAAATAATGGTGACTCTATTTTACAGAGATGGAAGAGGGTGTGATAAATATTAGATTAAGGAAAAACAGATTAGTGAACAATTGACATAATTAATACAGTTGATATAGTTACCCTATATACATGATAACTTTAAACATTATACATGTGCATATTGAGTAGATGTATATTCAAACAGAAAATTTTAAGCTCTGGAAGATTATATACCAAACTACAATTGTATTTTTTAACCACTGGCAGTGGGATAAGAAATAAGGTAAAACTTTTGTTTTTTTGTAGGTTTCTTTGTTTTTTGTTTTTGTTTTTTTTTTTGAGAGTCTTTCTTTGTTGCCCCTGGTAGAGTGCCACGGTGTTGCAGCTCACAGGAACCTCAAACTTTTGGGCTCAAGCAATTCTCTTGACTCAGCCTCCCAAGTAGCTGGGCCTACAGGCAACTGCCACAATGCCTGGCTATTTTTAGAGCTGAGGTTTCACTCTGGCTGAGGCTGGTCTCAAACTCATGAGCTCAGGCAATCCTCCATAGCTTTTTTGTATGAAGCATTTACCCTTTTAAAATTTAAACACTTATATCTAAAGTAAATAATTACAAAATAAAATTAAAATGTTTAGTGTCAATGGCTTGAAAGAGCATAAAAGTAATTTATAGGGAGGTTAGGGAGATGGCTTTAGTACATTAGTAAAATTGGTAGGATTATTACTCACTGGTCAACTGGTTTGTAATAATTGCCCCAACCACTAAGCTGGTTTTCTCCAAGTCTCACTGAACATCTTCATTAATTAAATGTTTTCATCTGTCAATAGATTTTCATTCAACTGGGAAAAAACTTGTTAACACATCCCCAAGTCAAAAGGCGTGGATGCCCCTGGGGCATGTTTCACTCCCACCTGGTCCACCCCTGATTTCAGCCAAGCAAGGAGGTGCGGTTCTGTGCCAGCTCAGATTCACCTTGCCTGGACAGTGACCCACCCAGACCCCATGCAGCATACTTCCAGTCAGCTGGTGGCTTCTCCCTGGAGGACTAAATGTTATTTTCTATACTATGCTCAGGGAAGGATTTTTATAAGGTGATATTTCAGTAGATACTTGAATTCAAGTGTGCATATAGTTGGAGAATAAACTTTTCTAGGAAGAAAAGCAAATATAAATGTCCTGCATTGTTAAGTGCAGGCTTCATTTATTTTATGATCAGAAAGGAGGCCAGTTTGGAGGGCAGTGATTGAGGGCAGGAAGAATGACAGATGAGATCCAGAAGGAGACACATGTTAGAAAGAACAGAAGATACAAGGAAGGGGAAGATAATGAACGTGGATTTTATTTTGAGGGATCAGATGAGTAAGATGATTTGACTTCTATTTTCAAATGATTTCACCAGCTCCTGTTTGGGAAGAATACCCTGCTGAGAGGCTAGGTAGAAGGGATTTCATTAGGAACCTATTCCCACAATCCAGATGAGACATGAGAATGGCTTAGGCTATAACTATAGAGGTGAGGAGAGAGCAGTCAGACTCTGGGTATAAGACAGAATTGGAGGCCAAGCTTGGTGGCTCTTGCCTGTAGTCCTAGCACTCTGGGAGGCTGAGGCTGGTGGTTGCTTGAGTTTAGGAATTTGACACCAGCCTGAGCTAGAGTGAGCCCCTATCTCTGCTAAAAAATGCAAAAACTAGCCAGGCATTGTGCCGAGCATCTGTAGTCCTCGCTATATGAGAGGCTGAGGGAAGAAGATTGCTCAAACCCAGGAGTTTGAGGTTGCTGTGAGCTATGGTGCCATGGCACTATACCCAGGGCTACAGAGTGAGACTGTTTCAAAAAAAAAAAAAAAAGAAAAGAAAGGTAGCATTGGTGGGATTTTCCTATGGGATGGGGCATAGGAGCAAAAGGGATGAGGCATAGATGATCTCATGGTCTTTGCCTAAACATTAACAGGAAGGGAACTGCGATTTACCGACATAGAAAAGGTGAAGGGAAGAGAGGCTTGAGAGAAATTCACATGGTAGGTTTTGTCATGTTAGGTTTGAAGTCCCTGTTTGAAATGCAAGAGGAGATGTTGCTTTGAGCCTGGAGTTCAGAGGAGAGGTTAGGACTGGAGGTAAACATTCAGGTGTTGTTTGTTTAAAGTTGGTATTTAAAGTCATGAGATTTAATGAGATCAACTAAGATATAATTGTCAATACAGTAATAGAGAGAGCAGTCCCAGGATTGACCCAGGAACATCTACCGCTAAGT
>CAUYQV010056567.1:0-46735 GCA_963574575.1 Galagoides demidoff | reverse complement strand
GGGCACCTGTGGTCCCAGCTACTTGGGAGGCGGAGGCAGGAGACTCGCTTGAGCCCAGGAGTTGGAGGTTGCTATGAGCTGTGATGCCATGGCACTCTACCCAGGGGGATAGCTTGAGGCTCCGTCTCAAAAAAAAAAGTTGTTTCAATATTGGGGGCAAGAGTTAATGGTGAAAATAATGAGAAACAGTCAGAGAAGGGTTCTGTTTTAGAGATAAAATAGAATTATCAGTGGGTTGGAGAAAAGTAAAATATGAGGAAAGCAAGTAAAGATGAGTTCAGATTTGAGTAACATGTTACATAACTGGATAGAAGGTGATTCAGCAGCAGTGAAGAAGACAGAGTAGGGCGGCGTGTGAATGTACACAGGTGGCTAAGAAGAATACGCAGCTCTGTTTGACCAGTTTAGGTTTTCCGTGGCATTAACGCCAAATGCGTATATTGATATAAGGAGATAGGTACGAATCTAGAGCAAGGAGTGATTTTAAAGATGCAGGTTTCAAAGTGTTCAGTGTATGTATGGCATTTGAAATTATGTAACCGACTTACACTACTTAGGAGGAGGGTGTAGAGGCAGAAAAAGACAGAAAAAGAGAGCCTGTGGATGTTTTGATGTTTAAAAATGTGGTGCAAAAGTAAGAATCTAGCAACCGAAATGGGAGAAGGGAGAAGTAGGGATGTGAGGTAGAAATAAAAGTGTGGAGGTAGGGTAGAAAAAAGGGTAGGAAGGCTCTGGTCTTGTATTTTAAAAGAAAGAAAAATATGTAAGGCTATCAGGTCATTTGGGTAATTGGTAGAAGAAGAAAAGAAGATTTTGGGGCAGCTTTTTCTCTATGAGCTAGTTTTAGGTCATTGTCTTAAGGGTCAGTTATGGAATTATGAACAATTTGACAATAGATGAAAGAGTGTGAAATAGTCATAATACAGAAGGTGAAATACCAAGGCTATTCTATTAAAGTTTGGATTTGCCCATTTGAGATTTTTGGCCATAAGCTTGAAGGAATACCAATCGGTAGAACCGTTCAGTTTTCTAGGGCTAGATTCGGTACCTGGAGCATGGAAGCAGAATAAATAGATTTTTATAATTTAACCTGAGTTAGGAATTTTTCAAGTATGGACAATGAAGAAAAGAACAGTGAGTTGGCTAGATGTGCTTGCAAGGAAGTGGATATAATGCTACAGCATGAAACCCGTGTAGATAAGAAGGGACATGCAGACGTTCACAGGGCCATGGATCGTGAAAACATGACCGAGGGATTTCAGTTCTCACAAAGCTAGATAAGGTCTTGGAGTAGGGATAACAAGTAAGTATCCGAAAGAATAAAGGGGCAAGGGAGATGGGAAATCCGGATTTGCAGCTGATGTGTGTTACGGATGAATTCTAGGTCTAATGATGTCAAAGGACTTGGAGGTGCATCGTTGCAGTTACAGCAGAAGTGGTGGAAATGGGGAAAGAGTGAGAAGCTGCTGGAAGTCATTGATGAATTGCTTCAGAGGGTGACTGGGAGTTTCAAGGAAGAGAAAAATTTGGAGAGGTAAATGATGGTATAAATATTACAGATACACATACACACATATGGCACACATCCTAAAGAAAATAAAGTTGTTGAAGGTTGGAGGAGAGAAATAGTTTGGATGTGGCAAGGGCAGGTGATGCCCAGAGAAAGTCAGGTTTACACCTGTTGTCCTGGCCCAATATCTAACACCCTCTTTTATTTTAAAAATATACCAGTGTCAGTTACCGTGTAGTATTTATATTTTATTATATACTTCAAGGAAATACTTTCAGTTTCCTTAAAGTATGTGTGCTGTGAATAAGAATAAAACAAAAACCTCTTGAAGTATTTGTGAGATCATTTGCTTCAGTGGGCAGCCAGGTTTCTGTTAGAACCAGAAGGTGAAGGAACTATTTAGATGACAGGTGGCAAATATGTGCACACTTAATGGTAGTAGTTAGAGACCTTCTAAAGACAACCTAGGGATTAGGGAAGAAATGGCTAATGGGATCATCTCAAGGGATTTATAGAATGGCGTGAAGGAATCTGTGAGGTTTGGATTGTTAATAATGACCAGTTTCATATAGCACAGGATATGATACCTCAGGATGAGATCAATGATCTCACACAAAACTAGATTTTGTGGCAGGTGGAATTATGCAGTGATTAGAGATGGTGACTATTTTGGTGGCTGTTCATGCTTTGCTTTGAAGAAGTGGCTACCTTACAGCAGCAATGGATGGGCTAGAGACCTAATTTTTATTTTTTACAGTCACACTGTAGTACATAGCTAAATCCTGTCCTGGACTCATGCTCTTGAATTGTTTGCTCATTGATTAATTATCTGATAACTAAACAAGCATCATGGATTGCTATGTTGAAAACCACAGGGAACACATCTGTATTTATGTCTATATCTCTATCCATATTGCCCGCATCAAAGAAGTTCAGAAGGTGAAACCTCACATGAAGAATAGTTAAAAGATAAATACCATAAAGCATGTGGTATTATTAATGTCATCATACTAATGACTGCTATTTACTGAGTGCTCACATAGTCTAGGAACTGTCCAAACACCAAGTCCCTATTTATTAAATGCCATGGGGTAGAAATTTCATTACCCACCTTTTAGGAGTGAGGGACTGAGAAGCAATTTGCTGGGCATCACTCAGCACACACTCAAAACACAAATTGCTTTGCTCAAAAAGGGGCTATTTCTGTCCGTGGAAAAGTCCTTAGGAGAAAAGCACCTTTGAGTTGGCTCCTAGAGTATATACATTTGAATTGGGAGCAGGGGAACATGAGCAAATGTGGAGATGATTTTCAGAGGGCATTTGTAAAAAAGAACAAGATAATTATTTGGACTAAAATATTGTAAATGGGTGAAAGGCAAGAGTGAGAGATAGACTCAAAAGATATATAAGGCCTGCATGCATGTCACATATGCACGGAACATAAAAATCTGTGCTAGAAAATAAGGAAAAGGAAGGAAATCACGAATACAGAAACAGAACAATTTTAGAAATTCTCATCTATATCGTCCCCCACCCCAACTGCAGCTGCTGTTTCTCCCCTTTGCCATACTCAAATTTAAGTAGGTGGCTCCATCTTTGTTTACAAAATCTTAAGTCTTAGAGTGGAGTAAAGAGATGATTTGGACTACAGAACTCTGGGAGACTAAGGTAGGAGGATTGCTTGAGGTCAGATTTTGAGACCAGCCTGAGCAAGAGTGAGACCCCTGTTTCTACAAAAAAACAGAAAAGTAATCAGGTGGTTTATAGTGTGGTGGAGCACACTATAGTCCCAGCTGTTTGGGAGGACTGTTCCCAGCAGGAGGATGGCTTGAACCCAGGTAGTTCAGGTTGCTATGAGTCATGATGACACCAGTGCACTCTAGGCAGGACAACAAAGTGAGACCATGTCTCAAAAAGAAAAAAAAAAGGAGAGAGAGATAGAGAGAAAATGAGATTCCATAAAAGTCAAGAAAGAACAATGATTTTTCCCATATAAAAATAAATCCCCCCTAAGCAGGGTGAGAGAGGGATGAGCAGCAGAGAGAGGAGGAATGCACGTGGCACATGTGACTGGCCGCCAGTGGGAATTCCACCCATGGCAGAGAGTCCTGAGGCAACAGAACAGGAAAATCCAAATGTAGCCAAACAGACAAATAAATCAACAGGAAGGGGACATCTGGATCTAAAAGCATACCCTGACTTTGAGGTTGAGCGTTGTGACAGAGTATGGGGCGATAGGATACTCAAGGTCTTCGTGCCTCCACCATCTACAAGTCCAAGCGTCGATAGAGCTACTCTTTGGGTAGGGGTAGGATGGGAGTTCCTGCGAGAGGAGGGGAGAATGTAGGTCGAGAAAGGCTGATAATCAAGTTTCCCTCATGTCTATAGGATAGGCAGGGGCGTGGGTATATATCAAGTTATAGAAACTCAAATTATAGAACATGAAACTATATTTCTTAAACATCCGAATTTGTGGCTGATTCATAGGTAGTATCAGCTGTTGCAAATTACTCAGACTGTGTTTACTGGGTTAGGCTGGCCTAGGATGTGGCAAGAAATAAACCACCAAATAGGAGGAGCTTTTAACACAATAAGCGGGTATGTTTCTTCCTGATTGGAGTCTAATGGGGTTTAGCAGCCCATCTCTGTCTGTAGCTACACCGGTGGCGATATGAATCACCTGGACTCTGCCGGAGCCACTGAAACAAAAGAGGGTGATGGAGAAAGTGCAGGAGTTCAGAATAGCTGACTGTGCAATTTTGTTCAAAATTCAGACCGGAAGACACATCCATTGTTCCCATTCACATGTCCTTGTCCTGCACCAGTAAGAGTGTCTCAAATGAAGTATGTGTGTGTGTGTGTATATATACACATGTAAATATAGCATGCATATATATACACACATGTAAATATTTGGTTAGCACCTACCATCTGCAACCTACAGACCCATTGAGTTGAACACAGGAGAAATCTTATTTCAGATTCTGCGCTGCTAATACTATTTCCTCTTCTGTGGCAGGGGAATATCCATGATTCTTGCTTTCAGGGCTCTCAGAATGTTCCATGAATTCCATTTTTATGTTCAAGGCAATGCTTTAATTATCTTCCCCCTCATTTTTAATTCCTTTTTCCCTTACAAAAGTTATAAAACTAATGAGACAGGGTTAATTGCATGAAATGAAGAAAAAATGTATCCATTGCATTTAAAAATTGATATTAGAATTTAAAATCTGGAACTATTTAATAATTGGCCCGATAATTCATCCAATATTATTTAAAGTCTTGGGCCAACAATCAGATTAAATTGCAGCAAATCTTTATCAGCTGGATGTCTAGGAACTTCTTACTACTACTAGAAATGTCATTGCAGTGATTATATTAACTAGTATCAGAGTGGCATTTAGGAGTTCCCCTGAGGTTAGTAAAGCAACAAGGGACCATTTCACAGATTGCAGAACAAAGGACGTTCTCTTGGGGGTCTGCAGTTTACTCCCATGCTCTGCAGACATCCTCTCTAACACAAAAGAACATGAGGAATCCCCTTAAATGGTGGACTCTCTTTCTGTCTTGAGACTTCTTCCCTCTGTTTAAATGGATTGGATTTAAACTTCCTACTAAACAATGTGATATAATGGAGGAAAGAGAACACTGTAAGAGTAACATTTGTACCTAGCAAGAGTTAACTTCCTGACTGACTTGTCAGTGACTCAATTAAATGATCCCTATTAGGATTTTATATTTTTTAAATCTTAACAATATAGGTTCTTATTCCGGCATAGAATAGAGAGAATATAGTGTTTATTTACTGATTTTATAGTAAAATTTTTCCCTGACAATGCAAATCTATATAAACGAACCTCTAAATTCTATTCTTAATGTGTTATTATTTCAGACTTAAGCTTAAGATATAAAAAAAAATAATAATAAAAGAGAGGTGTGGGGGGGAGAGGAGGCGGGTGGATGGGTGGAGGGAGGGTGATTGGAGGGATCACCTCTATGGTTTATCTTACAAGGGTACAAGTGAATCTTTCTAAAAGTAGAATATAAACATCTTAACACAATAACTAAGAAAATGACATATAGGCTATGTTAACCAGTTTGATGAAAATATTTCAAATTGTATATGAAAACACCACACTGTACCCCATGATTGCATTAATGTACACAGCTATCTTTAATTAAAAAAAAAGAGAGAGATGTAAAGGGGAGAAGAATGAAAAGAGTAAATGAAAATAAATAAAAGAAAAATGAGAAAAGAGAGAAAGACTGCAGTAGATTGCTGTTTTTTTCTGTTCATTGCTGGTCCCAATTTTTGTCCTATTCTTGGTTTAAAAACATCTTCCATGAACTCTACTAAATGATTGCTATTTATCACCTCAGAAGATTTGGCCCTTAGATTTCAATGTTTTATTGTGTTATAAACTGTTGATAAATCGGTATACATGGCAACTGATGCCATTTCTCTCAATTCATTTTCCATATGCCGAGTGGTCTTTACAAAAATTATTTGGCCTGTACAAGTTTTGCCTGGTTAAGTTGAGCTTGTTTGAAACAAGCTTAAGAAACAGGAGGAATCATGTCTTTTAAAGGTACTCTGAAACACCAGCTTACATTTCTTCAGATCATAAGCTCCATTCTTTGGCAACCCAGAATTATTATAATCTTTTCTACCGTGAGAAGGTATTGGGGAGCTGAAGAATGGATGTTCAGTAGAGCAGTGACTGAAACTGAGCTGTTGCTCCAGGTTGTTTCATTCTTCTGCCACTTACAGACAGATGCCAGCAAGTTTACCTGCTTTCATATTTTTTCAGCATTGAATTTATCTGAAGAGTATAAGGAAATAATTTCCTTTCAGATCAGCTTGCCATCTGATCAACAGTTCATATTACATAGTTGAGATTTCCCGTTAAACAATGTTCACCCTCTGCTGCAGTTCAGAAGATTCTTCTTTCAGCTTGTGAACTGTAGATTACACTCTCTTATCACTCGGGGGTTACACTTTGGAAATTGTTTATCATTTTAGCAATTCTGTTCACTTACGTGGTAGGTCAGTCTTTCTTCTTTGAGATCATTTCTTGGGTGGCAAGGTGTTAGATTTGTCTTTTTGTAGAATATTTGAACTTTGTTGGGACTTTGCTCTTTCGGTCTAATATTGCCACATTTTAGAGAAATTGAAATGATAGGGTTCTATTTCAACTGTCTACTGGCACCCAGCACAGCGTCTGAAAATGTTGACATATTCATTGTTGTTTTGTTCTGCTAATACAACTTGGAAGTTCCAACACTGCGGGTCAGCTGAACTTGGTAAAATATGGCATACACAGTGAAGATACCTTCCTTTCCATGTAACTCCTAAGTTATTGATACTTTTTAAAAATTAAATCATAGCTGTGTACATTAATGCAGTTGTGGGGTACAGTGTCCTGGTTTTATATAAAATGTGAACTATTTTCATCAAACTGGTTAACATAGCCTTCATGGCATTTTCTCGTGTTAAGACATTTCTATTCTACATTTAGAAAGTTATTAATACTTTACATGTTAATAGATAGGAGCTGTTTCTTTCTGACTCTTAGTTTTCAGTGTGTAGTTTATGATGGATTTAAGAATAGAGTTATCAAAGTTACATCACAGATCTTAAGGATCTGTGACTTGGTTTTATTCTGCTAACTTCTGTATTCCTTCTTATTTGTTTCTGTCAAGGCCTACATTTTTATCTGAATCACAAAATTTGTGTATCCTGTTTCAACGTCACTTATGAATGTCCAAACCTCAAAGTAAGTTCTCTTCCTGGACTACTGTGCTGTTAATATGAACAGGGAAAAAAAAAAAAGAGAGAGAGAGAGAGAAATGGATTAAGGTACCTACTGCTTTCAAATTAGATTCACAGATTTATGTCCTTAAAGTTATAATAATGAATAATAAAGAAAAACAGGCATTTGTCATCTGTGAATGGTCCCTTTGTCAATATTGAAAAAATTATTTTAACATTTTAAATCTAATTTTTTTAGAGTAAATTTAGAGACTTGCTCTATCCTTTGAGCAGTTTCAAACACCACAGAATTATTCTTTAGGAAGTATACTATCTGAAAATTCTCAATTCATGGTAGAAAGACTTAATTTTATTATTATTTTTTTTTTGAGACAGAGCCTCAAGCTATTCCCCTGGGTAGAATGCCATGGCATCAAAAGACTTGATTTTAAATCCTAATTCCATATGTATTCTTTTACAGACTTAAAACATTATATCTTGAGTTATCAGTTTCCAAGTCTCTGTTTAGGTATAATAACAATCACCATACCTATTTCTCAGGGTTATTAGGAGGTTTAAATTAAAAAGTATGTTAGGCTCACCATACTTCAGTTGTTTTTATCAGTCTCTTTCTCTTTCAAATCTTCTTTGCAGAAGAATTGTTATTTAATTTCTTAGTTACAGTGATATGTTTCAGAAACGTTTAACAAGAATTTCTTCAATAAAATGCCAGTTAGCAGAACATATTCCTTTCTGTGGTACCGCTACTTCCAGCATGGTCACCGAGAAGCTCCCAGTGTGATGTTGCTGAGGGAATTAGGATCAGATGTGCAAAGTCACCTTCTGCAGCACGATGGGGTGGGCTCCAGCATACCACTAATGCTTAATATATTATAAAAAGCTGATTTGTCTATTTTCTTTCTCCACAACTGCTTCATATTTAAATAACACAAGGGAAGATGAAAAAGAGTCAGTCCAACAAATAAGAGTTTAAACAGAAATAATGAAGAGGAGGCTGAGCGTGGTGACTTGGCACTTAGATGTTTTGTTGTGTTATATACTGCTGATAAATCTATACACATGGCAACTGATACCATTCCTCTCAATTCATTTTCCACATACCGAGTGGTTTTTATAAAAATTATTTATAATCTTATATTTACAAAAATTACTTACAATCTTGACAGTCTGGGAGGCTGAGGTGGGAGGATCCCTTGAGCTCAGGAATTCCAGACCACCCTGTGCAAGAGAGAGACACTGTTGGTAGAAAAAATAGAAAAATTAGTCAGGTTTTGTGGCAGGCACATGTAGTCCCAGCTACTCTGAAGGCTGAGGCAGGAGGATTGCTTGAACCCAGGAGCTTGCGGTTGCTGTAAGCTAGGCTGAGGCCATGTCACTCCAGTCTGGGGAACAGAGTGAGACTATCTCAGAATAAAAAAAAAGAAGGTAAAGAGGATATGTCTTATGAGTTATTTACAGGTTCTAAAAGCAACCTGATAGAAAGAGCCAAAAATTTGGAGCATGAGTCCTGACCCTCTCACCACCTCTCATCCACTTTTTGCTTTATGCAGGCCCTATTTTAGTTGCTGATTATATGGTTCTGAATAAAAATCAGTAGTTTCTTCTCCTCATTGGTATGATGTTTGCAATCTTATGGAAGAGAGACTTTAATAACATAAGCAAATAAAAGCAAAAATTACAAAGTATGATGTGTGATGAGAAAGTAAACAGCTGTCATCTAAATCCTTTCTAAGAGTCATTTTCTTTTAGAAAATATTCAGAAAGAAGAAAATTTATTTTGTAATTCTAGGGTAACGTGTTGATGCTTCTCCAGTCTTCTGGTGCTTTGTCATTGCTGCTAGCCCGGCTACAACATCTCCCTTTGCTGCTCCTTAGGGTCTGCAACTCCTGGATTCAACCACCTCTCCCAAAGGGGAGGACATGAAGTAGGTTACACCTCCTTCAACAACCCACCGTCATGGCCGGAAGCTTTTTCTCCGCTTGACTAAACTTTAAGAAGATTTCTTTTTGACTCTACGTTTTAAATATCCCTTTTCTTAGAGCATTTACTAAAAAACTTGCAATTAGAAATTCTTTCTCGGCTCCTTTGAGATATAAATCTTGCACAACCTAGCAATTCTCTCAAGAACCTGAGAGTTATCCTTTTGAAATGTAGTCATTGGAAAAGTCTCCTGATCTCTGTGGGAGAGTAGGAACCCAATTTTTTGGTAAATGACAATTAGCAAACACTGACGGCCTAATAACATAGACCACCCTCATTCTTCATATCCCCAATTCTTTTCCATTAGCTTGCCCTGTCTTAACTCTTCTGCCTTTGTTTCAGTGGAGTCAAGTTCAATCCTTTCCCCCTTGCAACAGTGCTGATTAAAGTCTGCCTTGCCTATCTAACCGGTCCAGTGCAATTTTTCTTTTACCTTTCCCTATCAATTTTTTTCTCTACAAAAACACTACTGAAGCACTATGAGTATAAATAAAACCCAACTTTTTAATTATTTAATTTTGTTTATTTATTTATTTATTTATATTTTGAGACAGAGTCTCACTATGTTGCCCTCAGTAGAGTGTTGTGGCATCACAGCCCACAGCAACCTCTAACTCTTGGGCTTAAGCGATTCTCTTGCCTCAGCCTCCCAAGTAGCTACAATGTCCGGCTATTTTTTATTGAGGTTTGTTTAGATGGCCTGGGCTGGGTTTGAACCCGCCACCTTTGGTGTATGAGGCTGGCACTGTAACCACTGTGCTACAGATGCTGAGCCCCAACTTTTTAAAATTAAAAAATAAAATGAAATATGGGAGAGAAACTACTAAGACTTTCTCAATGAATTAACGGAGAGACACTTTCAGAGCCCCCTGGAAGTATCCATTCCTCAGCATACCTCACTTCATAATCCTAAGCTGCTCTTTTCAAGCATGTATTTCAAAAATAGCAACAATGACAAACACAAGCAACAATAAGGAAAGACCGTTGTTCCTTCATGCCTTGCCCTCAGCTTTACTGTTGTTGTTACTGGGGTTTTTCTTTGGGGGGGAGAGAATTTCATGTTTTATCCTTAAGGATTGTTATGCATTTGGCAAGCAACCCCAGCCTCTGCCCATACCCACTGTCAGCACTTGGTCCATTTCTCCAAGTTAGAGGACTCAGTCCATAGCTTTGGCATTCTAAGGATCGGCTGGGGACATAAAACACATTTCATCAAACAGTCCAGCATAGGAGTGAGCACTCAACTCTGAGTTGTAAACATGTTTATCCATCATGTATATACAAGGCAACTGCTAGATTCTAGGCCCAAACACATTTCCTAAATGACAAACATTAATTCTCAGAGACAGTACATTCTAAATCTACAAGGAGGAAGAGAAATATTTTCCCAATTGCCTTCATAGTTACAAGGTTGCTCCTTTCACAATGAAGTCAGATCTTTTCGTTATCATTTTTTCTTTGTATTTTATCCACTTTATGCCCCTTTGGTTGGCCAAGAATAAGAAAGGGCATATCCTTGCATAGAAGAGCAACTTTGCTTAATCCACAAACACCTGAATGTAGTTTTGGTATAATATTTATAAACTCTTAATAATGGCAATCCTCAACAACTTTTGTATGTGTGTAAGGTAGGATAAGGACAAAAAGTTTTATTGTTCTAATTAAAATATAACAATAAATAGTAAATAGTTGGGTAATAACTAAGCAGACATTTAGTTTTTTCTCACTTTAATAATGTTACGAAATTTCTAGATTTTATTTACGTTTTGGTGTTATAGTTTATTGAATTCTGTACCTTCCTAAGGTCTCTAACATGATCCCCCTTAAGGTCTCTAACGCGATCTTAGATCCATCAAACTCATATGAAATATCAAGGTTGGGTCTATAAATGATATTCCACTGACAACATCGTTCCAAGCATGTCTATTAAAAACAATAATTTCTGAATGTCTTTAGAGATTTTCACATTATTGTAGACTTGCTTTTGTTATTCTACTATTATACACATATAATGAATTTGGGATTCCAAAACTGACTTTGAAGAATGACAGGGTTTATTTCCAAGAAATAAATATGCAAGAAATAAATATCTCCCTGTGATTTCTTTTTACCTTTCAACGTTTGTATGCTTTTCTTTGTTTCTATAGACTGAGAACATTTCATATGGTAATGGTTTTATCCAAATAACGCACTTAGTATTTTTAAGGAACTTTAGCTCTTTATTCAACTGCGCCAGTTTCAAGAGAGTAGAATCCAAGTGCCAAATTTTATTTTATTATTTTATTTTTGAGACAGAGTCTCAAGCTGTCACCTGGGTAGAGTGCTATGGTGTCATGGCTCACAGCAACCTCCAACTCTTAGACTCAAGCGATCCTCTTGCCTCAGTTTTTCTATTTTTCATAGAGGTGGGGGTCTCACTTTGGCTCAGGCTAGTCTCGAAGTCCTAAGCTCAAGCAATCCACCTGCCTGGGCCTCCCAGAGTACTAGGGTTATAGGTGTGAGCCACTGCACCCAGCCCTAAGTGCCAAATTTTAGTTATAGCCACTGATGACAATATTTGTTTGTCTGTGAAATGTATTCAGTTTAGGTTTAATTAGCCTATCTTATCCAGATAGACTATAATTTTAAGTCTAAATAGTTTTGTGATGCTTATGAAAAGAAAATGCAGCACCATCATAATCACTTCATTTTGCTTTCAGATTAAGCAAAATGTCTGTAATCTTCTAAACTCCTAAAAACCTGCATTATGTGTTTAAATTATAGTATTTATTTACTATTCTCAGGAGATAGTGTAGTAAATATTCAGAATGTTGGGCTGGATGGTACTTAATTAGTTATTCAGGACCATGTCTGGCTCTAGGATATAGTTATTTTATAATAGAAACAGAGGCATAATCTTTATATAACCTTTATATTATTAACTTATTCCAGTGTCATTACCATTACATGTACTGGTGTTGGCTATTCTGGAATCACCTAGGGTTAACATAATCTTGAACTTCACTTCTAAAACGTTCCTTTTGGATTCCTGCTTTAGTACCTCTGTCACAAAAACAATGGGAAAATGTTCTCTGCTTTTATCAAACCAGGTTAAGAGCCATAATTTTCACGGTGCTCTAATTAGATGAAACTGTTAGTGAACAATGTTATGATTCCATCTCTGCTGTTTGCTAATCTTGTCACCTTAGTCTGGGTCCCTGTTTGATCAGCCAGAAAATGAAAATATCTGATGAAGCAGTAAAAATTCTTAATGCTTGTCAATATTTTTGGGGTTTTTGCCTCACCCAGTTATATAGCTATGGACTTTTGTAATTAGGAATAGTCCTGATTTCTTTAAGTAATAATGCAGAAGTTGAAATGCTATGTGACAGTTCAGGCCGATGCTGTGCTTTCCTTCTGTGAGGACTGTGGGAGTACTTACTGAGATTGAGTTACCTCAAGACTGAAGTCTCCTAAAAGGGGTGGGGAACGTACAGCCTTTAGGTTATATGTGATATAACCCACCAGATCCCCAGTGTAGCTCATGGGGTTGAATCAAAACTTCACAGAACAAATCCATTTATTAAAGGGATTCAGAAGGCTGCATGTTCCCCTATCCTTCCTGGAGAGAGTTCTAGGTGCTTGAATGTTAAACTTGCACTGGGTTGAACATTGAGATTTTTCTTTAATTTGTTGCCATTACCTATATTACACTTAGTAATGTAGGTGATTTCTGTAGTATCTTTCACTTCTATGAATTCATGAGCCATGATCAAATCTACTTGTCTAAAACTGCAACAAAACAAGTAAAAAGGGCCATTAATTTATACAGTGTATTATACTGTCATATCAAACTCATGTTATTAGATACACAGTTTGGTATTCTTCATGAAATAGCTGTCATATATACTATACATTTTCTAATGACATATATAGAGAGAGCATCTCAATTTTCATATATACTATCTAAATTTTCTAATGACATGTATATATAGTATCTTTAAGGTTTAATGATGGGTTTCATATCTTAAAGTTATTTTACACTTTGATTTAAATTTTTCTCTAGCAAAGAAGTCTTGAATTAGAACAAACTTAAAATGGATAAACGCTGTTTAACAAATTTAGTATGGACTCTGGGATTTAGTCAAGCTTGAGTAATTCTTGACATGTAAATGTCATAATGACAATATTCATTTGCAGCAATGAATTTGGTTTTGGCCTTATAAAAGATGCATATGATATGGAATGGAGATGGCTGTTAGCTCCATGGTGGAAATGAAATGTCAGCTGTCTGCTATGTTGTCCATCAATAGTTTAGGGTTGCCAGCTTGTTAGGCCTGGTCATATTTCATTCAAAATGGAGTTGGAAGAAAATGATATAATGTAGGCTGTCATTAAGTTAATAAATTATTCTTGGAAGCTATTTGAGCACTTACTAAGGTTTTAATCTTATGTTTAAATGTACTGCATCTTGGTCCATGGATTTTTAAAAATATTACAAACATTTCATTTTCACAATAAGGTTTTCATTTTTACAGTTTTTGAGCTGAAATCATCGTGACAAAAAAGTGAAAAATATCAAATGTTTACATATATTTTACCTATTTAGTACTATGGGTATTTATTGCGCTATAGGACTTTCCTTTATTGAGGTGATTGTGGACCACACGTGTTAATGTTTCTCTCCAAAAAACATATTCATATAAATTCAAATACATTCATATGAATATATATGACAAATCAAAAAATAAAAATCCTTTATAATAATATACTGTGTTTTGATCAAATGATATTTCATTTCAATGAAAAGGGAATTATCACACCGTAAATAATCTGCAATGTAAAGAAATATAAGTAATCTTCATTCCATCCTAGGCTCTCCGCTGCTTCTTTTTCCTTCACGATCATTCCTGGGATCACTGTTAATGCCAAGTTACGATTAATTTTCCATAAATGGAAATCATAACACTAAACTTCAAATGTTTATTGGCTGTTTCTACTGCTCCATAAGTATGTATCTACTTTATTTGCATTATCCCAATTACTATTGTTGTAAATGGCATGATATTTTTCTTATTAAATGCCAAGTGTGTCAGTTTTATTCATTTACCAATTCTTTCTCTTCCTGCTAATTTCCAATGTTTCCTGGGTTGTATATCAAGTTCTCATATATGCTTAGGCTTATAGCTGAAAGTTTGTAAAAATGATTTTTTTCAGTGCTACGAGTTCACTGACAAAGACATTGAGAGTTAGAAATGATTAAATACTTTTTCTAAGCTCAGAGAGTTTGTAGGTAGATCAAGGGCTAATAAAAAATAGAACTGGAGTTTAAATGATCCTTATGTGTCTTCTTTCAAACCTCTGTGTGAAGACAAAGCATTGTCAGACAGAGTTGCTGCTTGTTGGACGTAAATGTACTGTGGAGAGAGCAATGAAAGAGCTGGATTGCTGTCGAACAAATTGCTGAAGGAAAAATACCTTCTTTCCCTTGAAGTCCAGTAGGTAGTTATTACACAACTATTCCACCACAACAACTGATTAAGGAAGGTGATAGACTCAGTACCAATTGTTTCTATTTTGTTCATTGTAGTGAATAGAGTAATGAGACTGGAATCATTAGCCTTGGCCCTGGCTGATTATGCAGGCATAGAATTTCTGGTGAAAAAGTTAAATATTTAACGAAAATTGAATTGAAGATTAAGTATAGGATTTTGGTTAAAGGTTGACAGAGCCTCAAAATCAAGTTTATCTGCTAGAGCTCATTGCCAGTGTACAGTCTGTGCAGTGTGTCACACTCTGAGCTAATGGTACTGACAGGGCTAGAAGTAATTGGCCCGTTATAAATTACAGGTGTAACTTATGATTTGTCATACTAGAAGGAGAGACCTGTGAGAATCGTACCAGGTGCACATCATAGATCAGTGTCAATATTCATGATTACATCTGCGAGTAAACCTATTTCATTTTTCTGTACATCCAATAAATTGTACATCTAGAAAGAAGATTTATCTACCATTAAGTAATGATGGTTGGTACAGAAGTGATTTTTCTCCATATCTTTTCAGTGATGCTTGCTACCTTTCTGGTAATGAAGATCAAGGAAAAAAAGTTGGAAGAATACATTTAATTTACTGGATATTGCTTTATTCAAATGTCATCACATTTTAGATGAGTTGAGAAAATGAACAGAACAATATTATGAGATGAAAAACCAAATGAGACTTATTTCTGTCTTTTTCTTTGTCATCTTTAAGAGATTTATGCCCCACCAGTTTGAGATATTTTTCTTTCTATATCTGGAACCATCTGCTGCCACTTTTTCATTTCAGGTTGTTGCTTCATTTTATATTTTGAGTGGCAATAAACTTAGTCATCTACTCCTATGAGCCATATTTCACTATCTTTACTGAGAAGAACTATCTGTCAGGTGGGTTCAAGCAACTTGGGGGCTCAGGAAGTATTTTCTATTTTCCTATGATTTTCATTTCATAATCCATATTTATTGTCCAATTAATTTATCTCTTTCAAGTAATAACTATCTGAAAACAAGTATGGTATAGTATTTTACTACTGTTTGTAGCTCAGAAGGCACCCATGTAAAATAATTCAGTAGATTACATTAGTTCTTCAATTTACAACACCCTGAATACAATAGTTCCCCCTCATCCATGCAGTTACCTTTCAAGACTCCTAGTAGATGCCCAAATCCATGGACATTAACAAACTCTGTATGTATTATGTTTTCTCCTATATATACATACGCACAGTAAAGGTTAATTTACAAATCAGGGATTGAACAATAATAAAATAGGACAATCATAACAACAGAGTATAATAAAAATTATGTGAATATGATCACTCTCTCTCTTTCTTAATGTATCTTCTTGTACTTGTATTCACCTAAGGTGTTTTTGGACCTGTTGACCACCAATAACTGAAATCACAAAAAAACTAAACTGTGAGTAGGGGGGACTACTATAATTTGAGATAAAGCATTTATTTCATAAATACCACCTAAGGTGGTTCATTATTGTCTGTACAATACGTGGGATAATCAAGATGCAGCACAAAGTCTGATTATGTACTTAATTATTTAAATCTGGTCAATAAAAGTTTTTTTAAGTCAAGAAGATGATTTTTTTTTAATGTGAATGCTATTTTAGGAGTTCCTCCCCATAAGACAAATTTCTTTGGCACCCTGTTAAGGGGTGAGAGAAAAGGAAAATGCTATCTCACTATGGGATATCCTGAAAATTTTAGCTTTGGGTCTCAAACACGGACACAGGTAAGTAGAAATAGTCATTGTTGATGAGTACTGGTATGATTTATATAATTTTTTAACTTGACCTAACAAAAACGTATTTTTTTTCCTCATCTTGAGAATGGAGTTAGTTATAAAAGAGAGTGATAGAGTGAGAAGTCATCTCTTAGTCATCCAGAATCAAAACTTGGCAGTTCTTTGATTTCTACCTTTCATTCTTCTCCTCCTAAGTTCAACTGAGTCTTCAGCATTTCCATTGCTATCATCTTTGCACAGAAGTTTTTGTTTCCTTCCAAGACACTCACGGTAGGAGTAGCCTTCACCATATTACCGTATCTGCCAGCACCAGGCTTGTTCTTTTTGAGCTCACCCTGATGGCACCTTCTTTATCTTACAAAGTTCCAGAAATGGAGTGCGACATTCTTCTATATTATTTCCAAATGTATTTGGTATTGCTTTCCCTCCCTGCTTTTTCCTATAGTTAGGCTTATATTCATCTCATTTCCCAAATATGAAATATTCCAGCTTGATATCTCATCGTTTAATGCATGTTTCTTCAAAGACCAACTGACAAACCATCATGTGTGAAATTTTTTGATCACACCCGCAAGAAATTAACTGCATTCTCTGAACTCCTGAACCTTGGTATTACTTGGTGCTTTTCACATTTGGTGATCATTGCTAAGTGTCTTGAGTTCATGGACTATGTCACATATCTTTTTACTCCTTACAATGTCTAATAATTTCTTTGTGCATGGCATGCATTTAGTAGATAATGTTAAATGTGGGGATTGACATTCATCTGAGTTAAGATCAGCTCTGTGTTTCCCTAAATGTGATTTCTAATTGTTTAGTGCAGTGCTTTTAAACTTTTTTTTAATCGTCACCCCTCTGAGGAATCTTTTTAGACATTGTTTTCCTAAAAGCCTTTCCATGAACTAATACCACACATATACTGTATTTATGTTTATGTAATGTACATATATCTGTGTTTTATGCATAAAAAGAATGATTTTTTCATCCATCAAGAACGAACTTTTGCCCTTTTAGAAGCAATACTGCTTTCATCAAGAATACATGATTTAGTCTTTTTGTTGAAAGCTGCTATCATTTGCAAGTAGAAAATATTGCATAAGTTATAATATTGCAGAATGATGAGATTGAGATGTGTCTGGGAAGAAAACACAGAAGATGTGATTGTTTAGTGATCATCCACCAATTTGCCAAACTCCATGCTATTTATTTTCTTTTTTTTTTTTTTTTTTGCATTTAGGTCTCTTGTATCGTTGTTTAATTATTTATTTTCTATATATCATTTTTTTTTAGTTATCTAAAAACCCTACTAAGAAAACAATGCTATTTTATTAAATTTGCCACAATAATTCATTTTCTCCTATAATTTCTGGTTCTGTTAGTGTTCACTAAATACTAGTTTTCATTCTGAAATTTCTTTACGTCATCGTGAGTGGTGACTTTTAGGCTGCCTAACGCACCTTAGGGTTAGTATGGCATTAGCCATGGGAACTTCCTCATTTAAACTACAGGCACCAAATGCTTATCTGAATTATATTTATGGGATTCAAATAGAATTATTTTTGTGAAAACAAGTGAGTTCTATTTTTTAAATTGTTGCTGTTGTTGAAATAGAGTGTCACTCTGTTACTTGGGCTAGAATGTCCTGGCCTCAGCCTAGCTCACAGCAACATCCAACTCCTGAGTTCAAGCAGTGCTCCCACCACAGCCTCCCAAGCAGCTGGGACTACAGGCACCTGCTGCGAAGACTGGCTAATTTCTCACTTTTTAGTAGAGATGAGGGGTCTCCCCTTGTTCAGGCTCCCTGAACTCAAGGGATCCTCCCACCTACGCCTCTCAGAGTGCTAGGTGCTAGGAGTGAGCCACTGTACCCTGTTAGAGTTCTACTTCTTTAACAAAATTTGAACATTGCTCTTTTGATATAATTGCCCTCCACTTTATTTTATATGTCACAACATGAATCTCTGAGAGGTTAAATCTCTTTCCTCTGGTAATATACTAACTCAGCTGTACAAAGGATATAGATTCCAACTTTTTCTTAGGAGACAAATTAAGTACCTTTAAGTACCTAAGAAAGAGAGTTATCATTTTTTCAAAGCTATTTTGCTTACTCTATTTCAATCTCATATTAATTATGAATGATATTATATATTTGCATTTTGACTACAAAAAATTATTGGACTAACATACATATTCTTTTGATTACGAAGATTCAGTACTTACTCCAAACTGAAATCCCCTATATTCCATGACATCATGGTGAGGAATTGGTTTTTCTTACTGTGAGAAAACTGCCCAGCTAATGGATATGTCTCGGATAGCACAGAATGTCAATGAACCATCATGTTGATATTTTTACTACACATTAGTATTTATGAAAGTATCAGTGATAAAATTAAGTGGTGCTGAGTGAAAATGAGTTTTGGTTATATTTTATACAATATGTGTTTATTTTGGTTAGTGTGTGTGTTTTAAGTATAGGGTCTTAAAGACTTAAATGCTAGAATCCGGCTTTCATATGAATTGGTTTCTTTCTGTTTTGAAAGGTCATGTAGGAAAAAGTACAACTCTGGAATATTTAGATTTTTATTTCTAAGAAGTCCATAATTAATAATGTAAGGCATACATTCAAAATAGCATGTCAAATCCGTGATATATTGATTTTTGATGACTAGTTTAATAATGCAAAAAAAGTAAGAATTAATGAGCTGTAGAGATTGATGGTCTATGAGAAGAGTATATAAAAATGGATTTTCTTGGTTCATTTTTGTGTTCCCCCTTTACTTCTCCATCTGCCCAATTCCCCCCACCTCACAGCGTACAACATAAGTTATCACTCTCTCCTCTGAGTGCTGGGAATAGCATTTTATTTATTCTTTGTGAAAGCACATATGTCCTTCCCCCCTTTTCTATAGTTGCCTGCGTACTGCTTTTATCTCCTCTGCTAGATTATAAGCCACCAAAAACCAGAGCCTACAACTGCTTCATTTCTCTGTTCTCTCTTCTCCCATAGCTATGCCACATGGCCCAAGATTTAGTAAATTAGTGGATGGACACAGCCTCTGTAAGTCAGTTTCCTTCCATTTTGGTCTTTCTGCCACTCTCAGAATAGAAAATGGTTCTTTCCACTTTCCTCATTTTTCTCCAACTAGTTAGGTTGAAAGAATGAAAGGTTACCATTTTGACATAATGTTCTGCAAATGCTGCTAAGAAAAGTAATAAATAATTCTAGTTGGACAGTGGAAGCTTTTAGGAGTTTTACTCTTCTTTATTAAGATTTCAACCAGCAATTTAGTATACATAGATTACCACATACCTGTCAGATGGTCCCAACTTCTAATCAAGTTATCAATCTCTTGAGTCACCACTTCCTTAACAAAAGAATGCTTATTTTCCTCCTAACTCAGACATTTGTAATTTTGAATATCCACTCAGCGTTACCATGTTTGAAAAATGAAGTTTCATATACAAATGTTCACTTTGCTCTTAGAGTGGTTTATGGATGTGTTTGAGGCATATTGTCTGCATTTCCTTCATAAAGCATATAGGTAGCAAAGAATATTCTTCACTGTATTATGTGCACTGTAAAAATTTTATGGTCAAATAAAATAAAATTGTGTTGGTGCCACTGTGGGCACCCTGTCACTGTGCAAATAAAAACATCCAGGATATGGATTGAAGGTACATGCCAACAAGAGATGGGCTTCCCATCTGTCCTCTGAGAGCCCCAAGAAACCTCTCCCTTGGCCTTTTACTGAAGCCTCATACAACAGGAGTGGGGGCCCCTGCGCTGGGATCACATGTTTAATGATTGCTAAGTGCTCTTTCTTCCAAGGGTCAATTCCTATCCTTTTGCCCTACAAATGTTACAAAGTGTAACACTAGCTTGCTAACTAGCTACCAATTAACACTAGCTTGCTAACAGATCTTATCTCATTATAGAAGCAGCTGCTTGAGGGCTTGTCTCTGGGCTGCAAAACATCTCCATGATGGCTAGGAGATTGTCTCACTCTCAGTGCCTTCTTCAAGAGGTGGTGGCTGCTTCGATCAGCCTGGTGCTTGGTCTCCTACAAAATTGTTAGCATCAAATTGAGTACTTTAGCGAAAGAAATAAAATCAAGTTTTTTTCACAATGAGCTCCAATCTCTTTAGGGGTTGTTTTGTTTGTAATTTTTTTTTTTTTTTTTTGAGAGAAGAGTCCTTCCTTCACTCAGGCTGGAGTGCTGTAGCACAGTCATAGCCATCCTCTAGACTCAGCCTCCCAAGTAGCTGTGACTACAGGCATGTGCCACTATACTTTGCTAATTTTTTAGCTGAGACAGTATGCTGATATTTTCCTACGCTGGTCTTGAACTCCTGGCATCAAGCAGTCTTCCTGTCGCAGCCTCCCAAGGTTGTAGGTTTATAGGTATCAGCTACTACACTCAGACAGGATTATTTTTTTTAATCAAGAAAATTTCACTAGAATACATGAGATGATGATAAACAAAAATAAACAATCACACTGTCAACTAATTATTTAACTAATAGAAAATAGGATGGAGCATAAAGTTATAGTTTTAACTTTTAATAAGATTGCATTTTATTACAAAAACACAACTATTTTTCTAGCTTTACACAATATTGCATAGAAAAATATTCCAATATTTGTTACATACATCCATAAATAAAGCATTATTTTTCTATATGGATATGTCTAGATACAGGAAATTCACTAAATCATGAATAATTCCAACATTAACTTTTTCATTGCAAAGCATATGTAGTGCTAGCTGCCTCTACTAGGATTCATAACTATCATGACTTTAACCAGATCAGGATTCCATTTACAAAAGAGATTAGCAGCAATATGGAACAGAAAAAGTGGCAGGAAGTCTGAGGGGGCAGCCTTCAGTAAACGCCAAGATAGGTGTATTCTTTAAAGAGAACCATGTTTGGATAAATTCAGTGGAATCACAGATACAAAGGAGTGTATCCTGGGTAATAGAAATAAAATCTTTAAAATTAAAAAATACAACCTTGTGAATATACTTTTCTGAAGGATCTAGTATTATATCTGTTGTAGACCTTAGTTGTGTTCAAATAATAAGACTGATTTAATCCATACTCTTCTCAAATCATTGCCTTCTTTGGAGCAGTGGTGCCTTAACTGAAATTGTAATAACTGTACAAAATAAATCAGAAACATGTTAACCATCCAGAGGTTAAGGATACTAATGTGTCCTGAGTTATTTGATATCTTTACTGCTATCCAAATAAAGGCAAAAATGGTTTGTTGTTGTGATTATTGTTTGATTGTTTGTTTTTAATGGGGAACTTGAAAAAATGATATAATGTTTAACATAGAGGAACACAGTGAAAATCTTAAGAAAGATATCTGAGTATTTTCTGAGTGTTAGATACTTAATATAATTTAAAAATAAAGGAATTAAGGAAATATCATTGTGTCATGTAGCCAGATAGATTATAGAAACAGAAAAGAGCTCAGAAACACAAATATATTTGTGAACTTAGTATATAATAGAAGTGACAATTCAAATCAATGGGAAAATGAATTATTCAATAAATATTGTTGAGACAAATGGCCCTAAAACCACTAGAGAAAAAAAGAAAAGAAAAATACAGAATTGACTAATGGTGGGAGGAAGACCCAGACCTTTACTTTCCTTTTTATCCTAAAGATTCCCATTTTAAAGAAAGATTAATTCCAAAAATAAAATTATAAAAATACAAGAAGCAAACATGATTGGCTAGGGTGAGAGTCACTCCTGAGTCCAGGGTGAGAGAACAGTAGTATAAGATTCAGAATGAAGACTTTAGAAAAAGTATTTGTCTATACATAAATTAAAACTTAATTGGATAATGAAGGGAGGTAAAATGAAAGAACAAATTGGAAAGGATATTCACAGAGCACAAGACTAGAAGGTTAATACTTCCTATAGCAGGAACTCTTAGCTATCAATAAGAAAAGATCTAATAGAACTGAGTAAAATAATCAATAAGCGATTCAAAAAAGAAAAATCATTAAAAGTCATACAATAATATTTGTAGTTCCACAGGAAATCAGTTAAATAAAATGTTCTGCCCACTAATTTACCTTAAGAAAAGGTAAAATTGTATGCAAAACTTCTTATTTTGAAAATATTGACTAAATATGTGTTGACTAAAAAAATTTGACCTTTGGGCCACAGCTCAACTTGGGAAATTTAAGGATGATAAGCTCCTTTCTCAGACATCTAAGGATGTCTTGTAGGCAGCATTGAGCAACTTCTGCAGAATTTGGGAAGGAATGGCTCATGATTTACTTTCTGTAGACTTATATTACAAAGCACTATGTTTCTGTGAATTACTTTTTCTATTAAAAGAACTATCTGTAAATTTGAGTTTAGAACATTTGATATACTGAACAGAGTAGAATTTTTAGTAAATACTAAAAATAATTAGTAGACAATTAATGATTATTAGAAGTTCTTACTATTCCCATACTTATTTGGTATATAGTTATTTTTTTCAGGAGAAAAGTATGAAGATGTTCTAGAATTGTTTCTTTAAATCAACTTTATTTGGGCATAATTTTCATATAATGAAATCACTCATTTTAAATTATACTTAAGTTCTGAAACAAATTTTTCTGTATCACAGAAATGTATGTATAACATTTCTATCACCCTGAACCCTTTCTTCCTATCCCTTTTAATCAATCTTCTTTTGTAACTGCTATCCCTAGACAACCACTGATCTGCATTCTGTTGCTATTGTTTTATCCTGTTTTTGAATTTCATAATGTTTATGTAATGGAATCATAAACTATGCGTTCATCCATTTGCATTCTCTCACTTAGTATAAGAATTTTGAGCATTATTCGTGCTTACAAAATGTGTCAGTAGTTTGATTCTTTTTATTGAAGACAGTATTCCATTGCTTTGTATGATTATGTCATGATTTGTTAATAAATTTACCTATAGATGAACATTTGGGCTGTTTCTAGTTTTTGGCTATTATGAAAATAACAGCTATGATAAAACTGCACATTGGCCTTCATGTAAACATGTGCATTTATTTCTCTTGGGTAAACATTTCAGAGTGGAACAGCCAAGCTGTATGTTGCTTGACTGTAAATGTTTAACTTCATAAGAAACTGGATAATTTTTAAATAACTACATAATTTTGCACTCCTCTCTGAAATGTATGAAAGTTTGAATGGCTCCATATCCTCATCCACATTTGGTTTTATCAGTTGTCATAATGTTACCCATTTTTAGTGGTATACAGTGCTATCCCATTGTGGCTTATTTACTTATTTACTTTTTCAAGGCAGTGTCTCACTCTTTGATCTATGCTAGAGTGCCCTGGCTCATAGCAGCCTCAAATTCCTGGTTTTAAGTGATCCTCCTGCCTCAGCCTCCCAAGTAACTTGGACTACAGGCACCCATCACAATGCCCTGCTAATTTTTTTTATGTTTAGTAGAGATGAATTCTCTCTGTTGCTCAGACAGATCTCAAATTCCTGAGCTTGAGGGACCTTCCTGCCTCAGCCTCCCAGAGTGCTTAGATTAAAGCTGTCAGCCACTAGCTTGGCCCCTTTGTGGTTTTAATAAGCATTTCCTCATTGTTGAATAATTTGAACATTTTTTCATATGCTTACTAACCATTCTTATCTCTTTTTATGTTAAATGTCTTTTAAAATCTTTCCCCTTTTGTTCACTTTTCAATTACTCACTTGTAAGAGCTTTTTATATATTCTGTATACAAGTTCCTTATCAGGTATATGTTTTACAAATATTTTCTCCCAGTTAGTGTCTTGCCTTTTTGTTTGATTGGCAGAACCTTTCAGGGAACAAAATATTTTACTTTTGATGAAGAACTTTTATCATTAATAAACAATTATTTGAATGTTTTATGTACATTGCAGAGAGGGAAATGTGGTGATCGTTTTTTCCCAAATTATAAGGTCAGGGGTAACATTTCTGTAACAAAAGACAAATTAACAAGAAAAAGACATAAGACATTTATTAATGTGTATAAGCATGAGATCAATACAAAAATATAAAATCTCACAGAACGGTCAGAGGGTTAATGCTTAACTACTTTCTTTGTTGGAGAAAGAGAAGAGAGGGTATAAAAGTAAATGATTTCAGGGAAATGAAAAATCCCAAAGAAGGATGGTTTGGATGAGAGGAGAGAAATGTGAGGGGCAGGTAAAACTTCACTGTGACCAAAGGCTGTCTTACTATGCAGATGAAACACTGGGAATGTTATCCCTAGGTTAGCTGGCAAATTGAACCCTTCCTAAACGTTGACAATGTATACCATTTCACACCATTATCTATAAAGAAAATGTAGAGATGGTCAATAAGGAGATGAGAAGATGCTCAACCTTGCCAAACACTAGGGAAACATAAATTGAATTTGCTACTTTATGTCCATTAAGATGGTTATTACTTAAAAAAAAAATAAACAGTAACTAACAAGCATTGGTGAGGCTGTGGTGAAACTAGAATACTTCTGTCTTGCTAATGGGAGTGTAAACTGGTACAGCCACTATGGAAATAGTAATACAGTTATAGTTCCTCAAAAAATTAAAAATGAAATTGTCATTTGATCCAGCAACTCTACATCTGGATAAGTACCTAAAAAAACTGAAAGCAGAGACTCAGACATGTGCACACCCAGGTTCATAGCAGCATTATTCACAACCACCAAAAATGGAAACCATCAAATGTACCTTCATAGATGAAAAGATAGTAAACTATGTCTATCCTCACATACAATAGAATATGATTCGGCCTTTAAAAGGAATGAAGTTTTGATATGTACACCATGAGTAGACCTTGAAAATACTGTTTAGTGAAATAAGCCAGACATTAAATATAAAAATAGTGTATAATTCCTCTTCTTTGCAGTACCAACTGCAGGCAAATTCATAGAGACAGAAATTAGAATAGAGGTTGCCATGGGTGATGGTGAAGTTTTTGTTTAATGAGTAAAAGTTACTATTGGAAGTAATAAAAGGTTTTGGATGTAGACAGTGATAATAATGGTAAACAGCATTGTGACTATCACCAACAAATGATTAAGCCACACTTATGAATGTCAACAAGGTAGCTATCATGTATATTTTACCATACTGAAAAGGGTTAAAATAAAGTAACAATGAGATCCTCTTTGTTTGTGCATAAGATCAGAAAATTAATAAGAAGAATGAGGAGGAAGAGGAGAAGAAGGAAAAAAGAGGAAGAGGAGGAAGTAAGGAGGAGGTCAGGGTTAAGAGATGCACTTGTACACTCCTACTGTCAATATAACTATGTATCCTTTTTGGATAGTATTTAGAAGTATCCATCAAAATTTTAAATGTATAACTTTCAACATAATCATTATATTTTCAGGAGTCTGTACTAAAGAAACAATCACACAGGTATGAAAATGTTTAGACAAATATTTAGATAGATAGATAATAGAGATAGATGGTCATTATGGAATTCTCACCATAAAAAATGGAGATAATCAAGATTAATTAATACAGGACTATCAAATAAATGTTGCTATAGTGACATAGTAGATAACATGATAAACTGATATCTTAATATGTACATTTACAAATTTAGGGATGCACACTTAAACTAGCAGAATAGTGTAAGACTTCCAAACTAATACAAAAAAAAGACAGAGAATTTTTAAAAAATCATTCCACGAAGGATAAGAAAAAGAGGAAACTTTTCCAGCTGAAAACAACAAAAAATTGTAAAATATATCCAAACATATCAGTAATTTTAATAAATATTAACAATTAAAATCAAAATGCATCATGTATAATATTTTGCATTTTTTTTATTGTTTGGGATTCCATTGAGGTACAAAGAATTAGGTTACACAGATTGCATTTGTTAGATAAAGGCCCTCTTATAATTGAGTCCCATTTTTGTATATTTTAACATGTTTTATTTTAAGACTGGTCAGAAATTATCCAATATAAAAGTAATTTTGTTGGAAAGGAAAGAACTAGAATTACTTGGATTCATGCTATTCATGTACCATTAAACCATGCTTCCTTAGGCCTATCTCTGCACTCTTTAGAGATTGTCGTCCTCACCTGTGCACTGCGGATGCTACACACTTCACAGGTATGTGGGGTGACTTTCTACAGAGAATGGAATGTGGCCAGCACAGTATCTTATCTCATCCACATAGAACAAAAATACATATTTAAAATTATGACTACAATTTACTACTGGTATGTGAACACAACCCTAATTAATGAATTCCTGAATAAGGTTGTCTAATTTGTGGACATAGTCCCTTTTTAGGCATAGCATGCATTTTCAAATACTGTCTTCATTTTTGGAATAGAAAAGGTTAGCATTGCTTGGATGAATATGAGATATATTCTCTTTAGCAATTAAACTCACAAGATTCTTTGCTATTGGTGTCATATCTTGAAAATAATTAAGGTGATAAAACACTCATTTGGATGTACTGGCAATAAGTTGGGAGAATTAGATATATAGTTGGGCTGGGGCTAGGGGGTTTTATTTTGTTTTGTGTGTACTATAGTACCTAGCATATTTTTGATACCGAATGAAGATTAATAATGAGAGCTGTAATAATTTCAGTTTAGTGTTCTGTGTAGAATACATGTGTAGCAGAAATTTCTGCTGAGCTTTTTCTCCTAATGCAAATTTTGAGTATTGCTCCCAATGTATTACTGCTATTCCGTAAATCTATGTTCTTCAGAAAATTATTTAATATCTTTATACCTATGATTCCATCTAT
The DNA here is from genome assembly GCA_963574575.1 of Galagoides demidoff. NCBI lineage: Eukaryota > Metazoa > Chordata > Mammalia > Primates > Galagidae > Galagoides > Galagoides demidoff. Next base: position 19,428 of record CAUYQV010056567.1, on the reverse strand, counting down.
AAAATGGGGATAATAATACAGACCTATTTAATTATTCAGTTCTTCAGAATGCTGAGACACTTGATTCAAGTTAATTATACCAAAGGTACTTCAAGTTCAGTCGATTACTAATTGTACTTATATGATTTTGTGCACTATGACCTACTAATTATACAGGATACTGCACTGAACATAGAGGATAAAAATAAAATGGATTTAAGATATCTGAATAGCATCATGCTAGCAACAGAGCAACTTAACAAATAATTAAGTTATTTAATGTAATCAAATATGACTCTAAGTTGCCAAATGTGAACATTTAAATATGAAACGATTTTAAAACTATTATCCTTTTCTTGATTAGCTGAAATAAAAATGAAATGCTTTGTTTTAAAATTTACATTTTACATATATAGACATTGATAATTTTAATGTACTAGAGTATTTATTAATGTGTTAATGATGTTGCAAGAATAAATGTTTATGTTGCACTAAAAATACTACCCTGAAAAAATAAAATATCTACCATGGACTCAAAATACAATAAAATTAACAAAAGTAATGAGGTCTTTTTTATTTTTAAGTGAAAATTAATTGAAACGACAATTGAGCTAGGATCTATTTATATATCAGACACTGTTAGGCAACTTAGACATATTTATAATCCTTAGAAAAAATACTGTAAAGTGGGTGTTAATAATTTATATATGTAATTTTCCCAAGTCATACAGTTAATAATGGAATACAACATTTTCCACCTTTGTGTATCCAATCTAGTATCTTTCTTCTTAATTTTACCCAGGAAACCAATATCATTTTTACTTCCTTTTTTTTTTTTTTTGCAGTTTTTGGCCAGGGCTGGGTTTGAACCCGCCACCTCTGGTATACGGGGCCAGAACCCTATTACTTTGAGCCACAGGTGCCACCCTCTACTTCTATTTTTCACGTAACATATGTACCTACTTAGTGATGCCAACATTCTCCACTTCCATCTCTCTCACTTTCTGATATGCATTCTTTTCCTCATGGGGAAATCATTCTCCATGTCCCCTCATGCCACCTTGCCATTCAGTGACTCTGCACAGGCTCTGCTTTTGGATTTGTGTGGTAAATCCAGCTAGTTATACCCCAATATTCGTTTTTTTTCTTTCATAAAGGAACTCATAAATTTTAGCTGTAAACATGGCCACCGCAGATTTTATTTCCAAGCTTTACTTGTAGTTTATAAGACTAAATCTGATCTAAAGAAGAAGGTGTCAATCCTGTGACAATTTCTTTAAACTTACCAGAAGAGAAAGCATTGTGTCCTCTTCGCCTTCATGCATCTTGGCACTGTGTTTCCAGTAGGTGGATGCTGTCCTGTGGGCCGCAAGGCTAGAGTAGATCATGGAGCAACAGCAGAGGCAGAAGGAACGTGGGTTCCTGACACTAGGGGGCGCTGTGTCAGTGCTATCAGGGCTAACTATGGAATTAGTGAGGTCTTATGCAAAATAAAAACGTGAGATTCCCCCGTTAAAAAAGCAAAGAAAAACGTCCTTTGAAGTACCATAATGTAAAGTTTTTCCCTTTCTTCCTTCATCTGTCTCTATACTTGGGATATTTTCTTACTACGTAATTTCTTTCTTTCCCTCTCTCTCTCTCTTTATTTTTTTGTTTCTTTCTTTCTTTTTGAGACGGAGTCTCACTATATTGCCCTGTGTAGAGTTCTGTGGCATCACAGCTCACAGCAACCTCCAACTCTTGGGCTTAAGCGATTCTCTTGCCTCAGCCTCCCAAGTAGCTGGGACTACAGGCACCTGCCACAACACCTGGCTATTTTCTTTATTGCAGTTGTCACTGTTGTTTGGCTGGCCGGGCTGGGTTCCAACCCACCAGCCTTGGTGTATGTGGCTGGCACTGTAACCACTGTGCTATGGGTGCCAAACCACATTTTTTCTTTTTTTTATTTCTTAAGGAAAATTTTATTGTGAACATTTTTTTTTTTTCAGATTAATATAAGGGTACAAAGACTAGGCTACAATATTTACATTTGTTAGGTAAGGGCCCTGTTGTAGTTGTATCCTGAACCCAGAAATTAGGTCATATACCCTTACATTGTGCCCACTAGATGGGAGCACATCAATTGCCTTTCCTCCTCCTCTTTACCCCCCTTCCTTTCTCCTCCTCCCCCAACTTAAATTAAATTGAGTTTTTCTCTTGTCTGATTATGTATTAGTTCTTCTACTGGCTTTATATTAGTATTGAGTACATTGAATCCTTGCTTATATAATGTCATTCTTAATAAAGAAAAAAATGCTAAATTATAGCATGAATTTCACTATTTATCTTAGTATTATTTAGAATGCCATTGTAAATAATATTAAAAAATTTAATACACATGTATAATTACTGAAATTACACAATATATTAAATGGACCCTGTCTATTATGAAAAAAAAGAGAAATAAGAAAGAAATTGGACAATTTATGTTTCATATCTTATATGTGTTCATACCTGAAGAGTATAAACACTGAACAAAACTAATGCAATGATTCTCATTTAATTTCTTGATAGGTTTAATTCTAGAATACTACCTACCTGATGAGTAAGGGGTGATTGAAAGGAAGAGGCACAATGGAATGCTATAGCTTTCCTCTTTTTCTATTTCATCTTTGATCAGCGGTGGCTAATACAGGTAGGTAACATGGGTTGAAAAAATAAAGCAGGGTTCCTTGGTAGTTTGAATTTTTAGAATGCCATTTCCTTTTTTACTGTGTTTGAAGCAAGTTCTGGTTTGAACAGAAAACACGACCTCTCTTGGGTCAGTACTCCCTCTGAATCTTAGAGATAACATACTTATATTGATTGTACTTGCTTTGAGTTTCACTAAACTGAAGCCTATGGTGGGTCCGTTTGGATTCTGTACCTATTGTGTATCGTGAAGGTTATCTGCATGTGTATCTTCTCTCTACTCCATTTTCCCTTTGGGTTTCTTGTACTAAACATAAATTCAGAGATAATATTAGTAAGAATCTGTAATATGGCTCCTGAAAAGCATTAAACCACATGGGGCTTTGTTTACTGCCCAGGGCACACACTCATGAAGCTGACTGGCCTTGACTCTGGGCCTGCTTTCTTGGACTTTCAAGTTTTAGACTCTTGCTTAAAGCTCTGCTGTTGAGGTTTTCTATCAAACTAAGCTAAAAGTTTTCATTTATATAAATACCTACTATAAAGCCTAACACATAATAAAGGCTCAATCGTAGTTGTTTTGTTATTAGCAGTGGTAGTATTAATTATTTTTGATATATAACTCTTTCGTGCCTATGCTTTATCCATAGCTTTTTTAAGGTTGTCAGTTAACTACATACTTAAATCATATGCCATAGTTCTATATGTATAAACTTATTTCTTAAACACGATTCAAGGATGACTGGGAAATTCCATTCCAAGACAACTGCATTTCTTTGTAAGAGTCAACCTAAAAATAAACCTCAAAGGAAAAGAGAAATCATTTTAAATTCTTGTGACAGAAAAATTTTTAGCAATAAAAATGTTTTTATAGTTTTATTTTCATCATTATGAATAAATTTCTTGAAGTAGACTAAGAACAGAAAAAAAAAAAGAGTTAACTGATGATGTTAACTTCTGTAGGAAAATGGTAGGGAAGAGCTCATATCTTGTTGACTAAGAAAGGATTAGATTAGATAGAGTGGATGGCTTTGCTTGGTTAGAATTCTGGCTACAGAATAGGGCACCAAATATGCCAGCAGGCCTGCTGAAAAGGAAATAGATTAAAAGGAGTCCCAAAGCCTTTTTTACTCCAAATTAAAAATAATAAATTTATAATTATAGATATAATTGGTACCGAAGAGAGTAGCAGAAATTCAGAAAGAAGATTATTAATCAACATTATAAAAGACAGTTTCTTTGATTCTATAAGAAATATTAATAAATCATACCCTCCTTTATTTGTCTGAGTTCTTTAAAAGCAAGAAATAAGTATTGTATTTTCCCTCTGATGCTTAAAACAGTGACTTGCACCCAGTTGGCACTTCTTAGATGTTTGTTTTTTTCTTTGCATAGGAAAATGCAAGACAAGACCAGGCAAAAATGAAATGAATTGAGACCATACTGACGCCCTCAAATAGCTGTCAAGGATTTAGAGGCCATGTCTTAAACGGTTTGGACATCTGGTGAAGTAACACAAAAATAGAAACCCCAGTAGGATTTTTTGAAACTGAAGTAGAAAGCAAGAGATCTAGAAGCAGCCCTTGAAATCCCTGTAGGAACATAATAAAGAAAAGACTTTAAATAGAAGCCTTGAACAGAAAACTTCATATGCTATAGGAGTTTGAAAAGGTGGAAGGAGTTTGTGTCTCTGATAATACGATGAATATCTTTATTCTATATAGACATAAGAATCGCAAGATTCATGGGAATAAGTGCCCACTTGAAAATATATGCAGTCCAACCCTGACCATTTAGAAACTATTTTCTGCATCTTGCTGTCTGTTTTCTCCATTTGTCTATGGGTAGAATTGTTTGCATAACACTCTACGTTACACACCCTGTATCACTCTATTCCCTAGGCATTTCAGAAATTTATAATTTATTGGGAAAAACACTCTGAAAATGAAAATAATATCTATATATATATAAACAAAGACTGTATCACATGGATATAAATTAATTCATAAAAATTATTATTACAGTGATATCTGAGCAAGTTTTCAAATTGGTAACTTTGGCTTGAAGTATAAACATAATGATAAGATTTATTAAGTCTTAGTCTGACTCTGTATCTTTCCAATTCCTCCATTTGACAGTTCTTCCATGGTTTAAAGAAAAGACATAAATGCTTTATTTCAAGGAATCACGGTCATCTTAGAATTTAATTGCTATCACTTAAAATCATGAAACACAACATGTTCTAACTTCAGTGATTAGAATTAGCAAAGGCGTTGAGCTCATGTTCTTCATGTCTAAAAATCTTCAAAACACAAACAAAATAAATGGTCAACAAATTGAATAAATACAGAGAAAGTCTGAAACTCACTGACCCATATAGAACATACTTACTAATTCAGTTCTGTTTTTATTTATAGGATTTTTCTTTTTCTTTCCCATTTTTGTCATAGTTTTGGGATCTTTGAGGGCCCAATACTCTAAAACAGTGAAATATGAAACATTTTGAAATCTTGAGGATGGTTGACACTAGACCATGAAACTGAAAAAGATAACAAGTTTTGCTGTTTTCTCCTATGATAAATCTTCATATTTCAGTGATTTCATGGTTTGCTTACATAAGGTTTGACAAATACATTTACTCTCTGACAACAAGGGTGCAATGTACTTCTCAGCCATCTAACCATCAGGAGTGTGTATACACAGAAGCAGAGCTGGCTTAAAATCTAATGAGCAATCTCCCCAAGGTGAAGAACGACTCGAAGAGATTTATTAAAAATTGACATTTATCTTTTTAAGGAATAATTCTATAAATGCAGAAAACATGGAAGAAAAAGTGACCGTTGACAGAAGATGGTATATGTTTTAGTGGGTCTGGGCCATTATCACAAATTAACATAGACTGACTGGTTTAAACAATAGACATTTGTTTCTTATGGTACTGGAGGCTCAGAAGTCCCAGATCAAGGTGTCTGCAGATCTGGTGTGAGACCAAGGCAGCCCATCTGGTTTACAGACAACTTTCTACTTATTATATACTCATTCTGAACTTTTTCTCCCATTTCATAGGTTGTCTTTCTACTTATTATATACTCATTATCACTCCCCTTTTATGTATAAACTTTATTTTTTTAATTCATTTTATAACTAAAATATTATACCCTTTAAAAAATAAAAAATCTTTATTTTTTAAAATTCATTTTATAACTCGTTCATTTTAAATCTTGTTCCCTTTGACCAGCATCTCTCCATCTCCCCCAATCACAGTTCCCTGCTTATCTTATCACTCTCCTATTCTCTGCCTGTATCCCTTTGACTATAGATTCTATGAGATCATACAGCATTTGCTTTTGTGTGCTGGCTTATTTCATGTGACCTAATGCCCTTCAAGCTCATGCATGTTATTGCAAATGCCAGGATTTTCCCTTAAGGCTGAATTATATTCATATATACCATATTTTATATATATAATGCCATATTTCTTTTATTCATTTATCCATTGGAAAACACTTACACTGTTTCTATAGCTTAACTATTGTGAATAATGCTGCAATAAATAGGGAATGCAGGTATCTCTTCAAGATAGTAATTTCATTTTCTTTGGACATACACTTAAAGTTGGATTGCTAGGTCCTATGGCAATATTATTTTGATTTTTTTTTTTTAAGAGACAGAGTCTACTTTGTCGCTCTTGGTAGAGTGCTGTGTTGTCGTACCTCACAGCAACCTCAAACTCTTGGGCTTAAGTGATTCTCTTGCCTCGGCCTCCTGAGTAGCTGGGACTACAGGCGCCTGCCACACATCTGGCTATTTTTTGTTACAGTTTGGCCAGGCCAGGTTTGAACCCACCCTTGGTATATGGGCTGGCGCCCTACTCACTAAGCCACAGGCACTATCTTATTTTGAGTTTTTTGAGGAAGATTTACACTATTTTATGTAATGGCTATACCAATTAATATTGTCACTAATAGTTCTCTTTTCTTCTCATTTTCACCAATGCTTACATTATTTGTCCCTTTTTCTTAATAAATAGTCATTTAACTGGCATGGAGTGGTTATCTCACTGTGGTTTTGATTTGTATTTCACGATGATCAGTAATATTGAACATTGTTTTTCACGTACAAGTGGGTCATTTGTATATAATTTTTTGAAAATGTTTATTTATGTCTTTTGCTTACTTTTTAATTGAGTTATTTGCCTTTGTGTGTTTGTTTTTTGCTATTGATTTTCTTATAAATTTTTAATAATAACCTCTTGTTGGATATATGGTTTCCAAATATTTTCTCCCATTCCATAGGCTGCCTTTTTATTTTGCTGGTTGTTTCAGTAAAACTTTTTATTTGATGCAGTCTTACCTGTTTAGTTGTGCTATTTTGCCTGTGCTTTTGGTGTCATAGCCAAAAAATTGTTGCCGAGACCACTGACAAGGAGCTTTTTCCAACATTTTTTTCTAGGAGTTTCATAGTTTTGGGTCTATATTTAAGTCTTTAGTCCATTTTGAGTTGATATTTGCATGTGGTTTAAGATAAGGATCCAATTTCTTATTTTTTTACTTTTTTGTGGATATCAAATTTTCCCAACATGATTCATTGGAGGAACTATCGTTTCCTCATAGAAAGGTATCATTTCTGGGTATCTTTGTCAGAGATTACGCGATTATATATTTATGGGCCAATTTCAGAGCTTTCTATTCTGTTTCATTGGTCATCTTATTTATATCAGTAGCATACTGTTTTAATTATAATAGCTTTACAATATAATTTGAAATTAGGAAGTGTGATGACTCCAGCTCTATTCTTCCTGCTCAAGATTTCTTTGGCTGTATGGTGTCTTACATGGTTCCATGTGAATTTTAGGATTATTTTTTCATTTCTATGAAAAATGCCATCAAAGGTTTAATAAGGATTATATTGAATCTATAGATAACTCTGGGTAATTTGGATATTTTAATAATACTAATTTTCCCACACCATGAACACAAGATGTGTTTTCACTTATTTGTGCCTTCTTTAATTTTTTATCATTTTTATTGTTTTAAGTGGGCATATATTTCCTTGGTTAAATTGATTACTAAGTATTTTATTCTTTTTTGCTATTATTTATAAATGACATCAATTCCTTAACTTTTTCCCCAGATAATTGGCTGTTAGTTTATAGAAGAAATCCAACCAATTTCTATATCGTGGCTTTATATCTTGAAACTTTGCTGAATTCATTTGTTAGTCCTAAAAGTTTCTTGGTGGAGTCCTTATGATTTTCTAGATCATGTCATCTGCAAAAACAGAGATAATTTTACTTCCTGCCTTTCAATATAGATGCCTTTTATTTCATTTTCTTATCTAAATTCTCTGGCTAAAAATTCCAGTATTATGCTGAGCAGAAGTGATAAGAGTGAACATTTCTGATTATAAACAAAACAAAGATGTTCTCTAGACCACATCTACTCAGGATTATATTTGATAGGAGAAAATATTTCACGTTTTTGCTATTGGGTATGACATTAATTCTGGGTTTGTAACAGGTGGTTTCATTGTGTCGAGATATAGTCATTCTATATCTAATTTGTTGAAAGTTTAAATTATGAACGGATGTTAAATTTTAGCAAATGCTTTTTCTGTATCTAAAAAGATGATCATATTTTTTTGTCCTTCATTCTGTTAACGTGATCTATCAAATTTATTGATTTGGATGTGCTGAAACATCTTTTTATTCTAGGGATAAATCTCACCTGATCATGGTATATAATCCTTTCAATGTGTTGTTGATTTGATTTGCTAATATTTTGTTGAAGATTTTTTCATCTACATTCATCAGAAATATTGGCCTGTAATTTTCTTTTCTTACAATGCCTTTCTGGGTTGGGTATCAAGATGATGTTGACCTCATAAAATCAGTTTGTAAGTGATCTTTCTTCTTTAACTTTTTGGAAAAGTTTAAGAATAATTGGTATTAGTTCTTCTTTAAGTGTTTGGTAGAATTCAGCAAGCCGTGAAGCCATCAAGTCCTTGGCTTTTCTTTGATGGGAAAATTTTTATTACTGAATGAATAATATTACATGGTGTACATATACCACAGCTTGCCAATCCATTCCTGTGTTGAGGGGCATTTAGGCTGTTTCCATATTTTGGCAATTGTAAATTGAGCTGCGATAAACAGTCTAGTATGAGTGTCTTTATAATAAAAATTTATTTCCTTCTGGATAGATGCCCACTAATGGAGATTTTGCAGCATTTGTATTAACCTGGATGGAGGTGGAACACATTATTCTTAGTGAAGCATCCCAGGAATGGAGAAGCATGAATCCTATGTAGTCAACTTTGATATGAGGACAATTAATGACATAGTGGGGGGTGAGGGAAGGGGAGAGCAGACAGAGAGAGAGGGGAGAGGGTGGAGGAAAGGAAAAGGAAAAGAAAAAAGAAAAGAAAAGAAAAGAAAAGAAAAGAAAATAGTGACTAATTCTCATATAAATTGGATTTAATTTTGACCAAGGTACATTATTTGAACCATAATTTTTAATTCAACTTGTTAATATGTTGTTTGGTTTATTGCATCCTCATTTATAAGTAAAACATGTTTGTAATTTTCCTTTATAACAATATACACAATATACTTTTTCTAATTTTAATATCAGGTATATCCAGATGAAGTAGAATGAATTTGAAGTATTTTTTTCTTTTTCTATTATCTATAAGATTTGGCATGATCTGTTTTTTAAAATTATCTTCTATTTTTATTTATAAATATTAGTTGTCTATTTCTTGAGACTTTGGAAACAAACGAACAAACAAACAAAATGAGTATTCCTAGAAATAATTCTCACTATTTAGAGGCCATTTGGGGTTTTTTCTTCTCTCTTACTATCAAAGTTTCCATAATTCCAGTTGCTGGCATTTCAGTTAGTTTGTTTCCTTGCTAGAATTTTACCTTTTCATAATTTTAATTCAATTGTATCTAGGATTGAGGCAGAACTTTGCTTTAAATTATGTATTATTCTTTTTGATCATCTGTAGTGGATGCTATGATGTTCCTAAATTCCCACAAATCCCCCTCCCTCAGCTACTAGGACTATTGGTAGTTGGCTGCTCTCTGCTGAGTTCTTCTCTGGAAATTGCCCCTGGCTAAAGAGAGTCGTTTCATTCAAGATTCATATTTGTCGGATGGCAGATATCCAAAGACTGGCCATTGCCTCAATTCAGACATCTTTGAGGGGCTTTCCCAACTTCAGCGGTTCCTCAAGGGATCAAGTGAGGTATTTGTCAGGACTTCAATAGAGTTCAACTTCTTGCTCTGTCTATACTGCTTCATTCTTTCACTCTCACTGGTCTTCATCTAGATACCACTGCCCAGTAAATAGACTTCTTGCTTATATATTTCTATCACAGAGCCTGTTTCCCAGGAAACCTATACTGCATTGTTACCACTGTATGTTATTTAATGTATATAATATTTTGCATGGAAAATATATTTCATTATCTTTGTGCTTGGACATAAAAATTAAAAAAAAATTGTTACTGATTCAATCTCCTTATTCATTATTTGTCATTTAGATTTTCTATTTCTTCATGACTCAGCCTTGGAAGGTTGCTAGTTTTTCTATTTTAATACAGATGGCTCTTGCTTTTAACAGACTGGTCTTGAACTCCTGAGCTTAGGAGATCCACCTGCCTCAGCCTCCCAGGTGTGAGCCCCTGCTCCGACCTAGCCTGCTCTAGTCTTTGTTATTTTCCTTTTATCCACTAACTTTAGGTTTGTTTGTTCTTATTGTATTAATTATTTGAGGTATAAAGTGAGGTAATTTGAGTTTTTTTATTTTTAATTGTAGGTAAACTACTATAAACTTCCCTCTTAGAACTGCCTTTGCTGCATCTCATAAATTTGGGTATGTTGTATTTCCACTTTTGTTTGTCTCAATATATATTTAAATTTCTCTTTTGATTTCTTATTCAACCCACTGGCCATTTGAGAGTATGTTGTTTAATTTCCAAATATTTATGAACTTTCCAAATTCCTGCTATAATTGATTTCTAGCTTAATATCATTGTGCTTAAAAAATATACTTTATATGATTTTTGTATTATTAAATTTGTTAAATCAATTTTGTAGCCTGTCATATGATCTCATGAAAAATATTCCATGCACACTTTGCAAATAATGTATATTCTGCTGTTATTGCATGGAACGTTCTGAATATGTCTAAATCCATTTGATATGTAAGTGTATTTAAGTCCAGTATTTTCTTCTTGAATTTCTGTCTGTATAGTTTCTTTGTTACTGAAAGTGGGGTATTGAAATCCTCTACCGCTATTGTATTGTTATTTCCCCTTTCCTCTTTGTTAATATTTGATAATATACTTAAGTGCCTAAATGCTGACTGCATATATATCCTCGTGGGTATCATTATCTAATAACATTCTTTGTTTTCTTTTTTGCTATTCTTTCAATCTTAGATAATGTGATTCCTTAGTTGTATTTTTTTATTGCATTCATCCACTCCATGTCCTTTCTGTGGAGAATTTAATTCATTTATGAGATTAATCTATTAGTCCGTGTCTCTTATAAGGACATTGATTTCACTCACGAGGGCTCTGTCCTCATGCCCTAATTGCTTCACAAAGTCTCCATGTATAAATACCATAACAGTTTGGATTTAGTCTTCAAAGTATGAATTTTGGGGAAATATATTCAGTCTATAGCAGAGCATAATCCATTTTTACAAGGAAGATTCTATTCTGAGCTCAGATATTACAGTTAAAATAGAATAACCTTACCATTACCTTATCTCTAGTTCTTAAATTTTTCTTCATTGTGGTTGTGCTCAAAGTGGTCATACCTAAGCCAAAAGAAAAACAAATAAACAAAAAGGAAGACTATTTACCTTTTTAAATACTTTTGAACATTTCTACACCTAAGCCAAAAGAAAAACAAATAAACAAAAAGGAAGACTATTTACCTTTTTAAATACCTTTGAACATTTCTAAGGGAATCATTCAAATGTTTGAAGCTCTAGTTTGAGAAATAAAGTCGTATTATTTCTTTGTATTTTTTTTCAAAATGAATTAATTTAACACATTCATTAAATATTTGTTATGTGCAAACATTCCTATTGGGTACTCTGGAGAAGATAGATTGTGAATAATGTTTTTTTTTTATGTAGTTTAATATCAAATGGAAGAATACAGGGCCATAAAAATGCAACATACAATAAAACAGTTCATAGAAATATATATATATTCAGGACAATGTGAGTCTAGAGGAAAAGAAAATTTTTAGAATTCTAATTTTATACTTTTAGATAATTCACTGAAGAAAGAAGTATGCCTTTCATGTGACCAATAAAGTGAATGGTGAGATCAAAGATAAGAATTTTTTTTTTTTTTTGAGACAGAGCTTCAAACTATTACCCTGGGTAGAGTGCTGTGGCATCACAGCTCACAGCAACCTCCAACTCCTGGGCTCAAGCGAGTCTCCTGCCTCTGCCAGCCAAGTAGCTGGGACTATAGGCCATCACAATGCCCGGCTATTTTTTGGTTGCAGCCATCATTGTTTGGTGGGCCCCGACTGGATTCTCAGCCGGCAGCTCAGGTGTATGTGGCTGGTGCCTTAGCCACTTGAACCACAGGTGCCAAGCCAAAGATAAGAATTTGAGGAGTGGCACCTCTAGCACAGCAGCTAGGGCTCCAGCCACATACACTAGGGCTAGTGGGTCCAAAACTGGCCTGGGTCTGCCAAAATAACAATGACAACTACAGCAAAACAATATCCAGACCTTGTGGAGGGTACCTGTACTCCCAGAGGTTGAGGCAAGAGAATCGCTTAAGCCCAAGAGTTGGAGGTTGATGTGAACTGTAATGTCACAGTGCTCTACCAAGGGTGACATAGTTAGACTCTGTCCTAAAAAAAAAAAAAAAAAAAGAATTTTGAAATTAAAAAGGGATTTATTGTAGCATAATGATTTAATGTTTACTGATTCAATTTAAATCATCTTGTAAAGAAAATAATTATCCTTATTTTACTAAATTATGCCATTAGATTATTTTCATGTGTTTTGCCCACTTTCTAATAGGTTTATTTTATTTTTGTCTTGCTAATTTGTTTGAGTTTTTTGTAGATTTCGGATATTAGCTCTTTATCAGATGTATATAATTTGAATATTCTCTACCATTCTGTAGGTCGTCTATCTGCTCTGGTGATTATTTTGTTAGTTGTGTAGAAGCTTTTTAATTTAATAAAGTCTCATTTATTTATTTTTGTTTTTGCTTTGATTACCATTGGTGTTTTCTTCATAAATTCTTTTCCTAGACCTGTATCTAGAAGAGTTTTTTCCAACATTTTTCTTCAGGAATTCTTATGGTTTTCATGACTTACATTTAAGTCTTTCATTCTTCTTGAACTAATTTTTTGATTGGTAAGAGACAGGGATTCTTTTTCACTATTGTACATGTAGCTATCAAATTTTCCCAGCATTAGTTATTGCATAGGAATTCTTTTCCCAGTTTAATCTAATGACACATATCAAAGAACTGAAAAGGAAGAATAAGCCAAGTCCAGTACCATCAGAAGAAAAGAACTATGATCAGAGCAGAACTAAATGAGATAGAAAATCAGAAAATAATACAGATGACCAACAAAAGAAAATTGGTCTTTGAAAAGATAAAGTTGATAGACTTCTTTTTAGATTAACCACAAGTAGAAGGAAATGGACCAAATAAGTTCAATCAGAAACAAAAAAGGAGATATTACAACTGGTACCACAGAAATACAAAATATCATCAGTGAATAGTATAAAAATCTCCATGCACATAAACTGGGAAAGGTTGAGGAAATGAACAAGTTCCTGGAAACACACAAACTTCCAAGGCTTCCAATCAGGAATAAATAGAACTCCTCACCATGCTAATAAAAAACAATGATATTGAAGGGGCAAAAAAATTCTTCCAACAATAGCAACAATAACAAAAGGCCTTGGATTGGGTGGTTTTAGAGCCATATTCTGTCAGACCTACAAAGGAAGGTTGGTACCTGTATTGCAGGAGTTATTTTATAAAACTGAGAAGGAGAAAATCCTCCCCAACTTCTTCTATAAAGACAGTATCACTTTGATATCAAAGCCAGGAAACGATACAATAGAAAAGAAAAGTATATACCAATATCCTTTATGAATATAGATGCAATATCCATCAACAAATACTACAGAATCAAATTCAATAGCACATTAAAAAAATAATTTTCTAAGATCAAGTAGGCTTCATCACAGAGATGCAAGGATGGTTCAACATATGTAATTAATAAATATAATTCACTGCATAAACAGGAAAAAACAAAGATCATATGATTATCTCAATAGATGCAGAAAAAGCATGCAAAAAATCAGTACCTTTTTCATAATAAAAACCCTTAACAAACTAGGCATATAAAGAACAGACCTCATAATTATAAAAAACATATATGAGAAAGCCATAGCCAACATCACACTAAATGTAGAAATATTGAAGGCCTTTTCCACTTGGAACTGGAATAAGATAAGTATGCCTGCTGTCACCATGTCTATTCAACTTAGTGCTAGAGGTCCTAGCTAGAGCAAACAGGCAAGAGAAATAAATTCAAAGCATCCTAATCTCAAAGATTCTACCAAGAGACTCTTAGAATTAATAAACAAATTCAGCAAAGTTCAAGGCTATAATATCAATGTACACAAATCAGTAACATTCCCATATACCAACAATGGTCAAGCTAAAAAAAAAAAATCAAAGACTCAATATCATTCACAATAGCTACACATAAAATAAGGTACCTGGGAATATACTTAATCCAGGAGGTGAAAGATCTCTACAAAAAGAACTAAAAATCATTGAGGAAGGAACTTGCTTGCCGATGATACAAATGAATAGTAAAACATATCACGCATGTGGATCAGCAGAATAAACATTAAAATGTCCACACTACCCAAAGTGATTTGTAGATTCAATATGATCTCCAACAAAATACCAATGTCATAATTCACAAATCTAGAAAAGGTAATTCTGTGTTTCATTTAGAACTAGAAAAGATCCCAAATAGCCAAAGTGATCTGAATCAAAAGGAACAAATATGGAGGCATCACATTATCAGACTTCAAATTTTACCATAAGACAATAGAACCAAAGAGCATGGTATTGGCCCCCAAACAGAGACAGACCAATGGAACAGAGCAGAGGACTCAAATGTAAATGCAACCAGATACTGATCTTTGACAAAGATCTTTCAAAAATATTTCAAAAATTTTTGAAAGTTTTAAGGCTCTCTGAGGATACAACCAAATTAAAAACCAAAAAGGATTGAAGAAGCATAAAAGTCAAATAGGGTAGAGGAATATAGCTTTAGTCATCCAAGATCTCTTCAAAAAGTAAAGTTGATTTAAAATCACAAAGTTCAAGAGTAGGCAAATAGTAGGAAATACACAGCTCTAAGAAACTGCTCTAACTTTTCTTAAGATTATTTTTCCCTCCTAAGTTTGTGATAGAAGTCTGTATAATGTTTCTGCCTCTATAGCCCTATATTATCAAAGCTCAGACTTTTTTTCTATTAAGAATTGGCAGGTAAGGAAATTAGAAATAGAGGTGGAATTAAAGTCATCTCCCCTGGAGACCATACTGTTGGCATTTATTGGGGATTGCAGAGTGAGTACACAGTGTACATTAGGACAGCTCAGAAAAACAAAAGTAAACAGAACAGTGTCAAAAATTTGTTCCCCTGGGAGAAAAATAACAATTTTTAAAAAGAACAAACATATAGTGGTGGTTACTCCAACTATTTACTTCTCTGGTAAATCTTTGCAGTATTATTATATAAAATTATTTTCACCTTTGAAATTATTAAAATATGAATAATTGAGAAAATTAGGCATTTAATTTTTTACTTATTTATTTAAAACAATTATAGATTTATTTATAGAAGTGATTGGCTGAACTGGTTTTGTATTTCATGAATCTGCCCCTTCATACATATTAAAATGATTATATTTGGAAACTTTTATATTTACTTAACTGTGACATTTGCTGAACTCAGAAGTAGGTGAGGATTTATTTGCCACAATTATACCAAATTTATTTCCTTCAGGTTCTTAAATGCAAAAATAAAATAAAAATTCAAAGCTGCTTGATCGACCTGACACTCGGACTTGAGCCCTTTCTACATAGCTTGGAGCATACATGGCTGGTTGCCTTCCTGGCCACAAATTAAGACCTGTGGATTCTTTGAACTACTTATTTGTTTGTTCCTTTCTTTCAATCACTAAAATAAATGCAAAATTAAGCTTGAGTCATAGTTATCTTTTGGAGGTGATAGTAATTCCTTCCAGGTTGCCAATAAACCACTAATTGGTAGCTCTTCACTAATTAGGAATAGAAAAAAAGGTGTCATGGACACCAGAACCCTCAGATACCTGCCATAAACTGGGGACCCCATCCTAAAGGAAGGCCAAAATAACTGGAATTAGAATCAAAGGAAAATCTCCTCCAGAGCAGAGAAATAGGACTGATGATAAGTGGACAAACTCCCTTCTGTTGGTGAGCACACAAGTGAATACAAACTCTAGTCTTCTGCATCTACTAGAGGTAATGTGACTAGTTCTCATTAACCACAAGCAGAATTGAAGTGTTACTTCTGGGCCCAGAGCAGGGATTTGTCCAAGGTCTATTGAGTATGATCGGTGAGCTGAGAATTTTTCCTTTTCCTTTTTAAAGGGTTAAAAAAGGATCTTATGTATACAATATATTAAATATGTACCAATATGTGTGTGTATACACAGAGATATATATTCCATGTATATGCACACATAGCCTAAAATATTTATTTACTGTTTTTCTGTATACACACAACACATGAAAAACTAAGTTTAGACTTAAACTTCTGATTCCAAAATGATTCACAGGATTCATTTTAGCTTTCCAACTTTCTCTGATTTATAACTTCCTTCTCCAACTGTAAAATCTCTTATTCCTATTATCTATATCAGTTTACTAATTTGTTCAAATCTAGCAAACACATAGTTTCAGAATTGCTAGGGCATTTCATCATAAGGAACACTTTGCTAATTAGATTATAGTCTGCTTTCCACCTCTATCACTTTCTCTCTGACCCATTTCATTTTTTTTATACTATTTTCATTCACTTGGTTGCTTGCCTGCCTTTGGATGCTACTTAATAAATTTTCATTTGCGTATTTTCCCTCTTGTAATTGACACTCTTCACTTTTGAGGAGAATTTGGAAGAATTTGTCTTTTTCTTCCATTTTCTTCCCTTTTTTTCATTTCTTGTCCATTTTAATAGGTCTTGTCCATTTTATTGGGTCTTGCCCATTTTAACTCTCAGTTTTAGATTTTCTGATTTAAAGTGTTCTTGTTGTATTATCAAATGTTTAAGCATATTTAATTCCATATGGAACATAGATTTATAGTTTTCTTCCATTCACATCACAATCAGGCAAGAGAAGGTGATCAAGAGTATACAAATAGGGTCAGAGGAGATCAAACTTTGACTCTTCACAGAAGTGATTTTATACCTGGAAATCCCCAGGGATTCAACTACAAAACTCTTAGAAGTGATCAAGGAATACAGTAGCATCTTAGGATACAAAATCAATACTCACAAATCAGTAGCTTTTTTATATACCAATAATAGTCAAACTGAAAAAACAGTCAAAGACTCTATTCCCTTTATAGTTGTGCCAAAGAAGATGAAATATTTGGGAATTTACCTAACAAAGGATGTGGAAGATCTCTATAAAGAGAATTATGAAACTCAAAGAAAAGAAAAAGCTGAAGATGTTAACAATGGAAAAATACCATGCTCATGGCTGGGAAGAATCAACATTGTTAAAATGTCCATATTACCCAAAGCAATTTATGAATTTAATGCAATCCCTATCAAAGCACCACCATCATACTTTAAAGGTCTGGAAAAAATAGTACTTTGTTTTATATAGAACCAGAAAAAACCCTGAATAGCTAAGACATTACTCAGAAATAAAAACAAATCACGAGGAATCACCCTATCAGACTTCAAACTATACTATAAATCTATAGTGATCAAAACAGCATGGTACTGACACAAAAATAGAGAGGTAGATGTATGAAACAGAATTGAGAACCAAGAGATGAACCCAGATACTTATGGTAATTTGAATTTTGATAAGCCTATCAAAAATATAAAATGGGGGAAATATTCTCTATTTGACAAATGGTGCTGGGAGAACTGTCTGGAGATGTGTAGAAGACTGGAACTGGACCCACAACTTTCACCATTAACAAAAATTTACTCTCACAGGATAAAAGATTTAAACCTGAGAAATGAAATTAGAAAGATTCTTGGAGAGAGTGCAGGAGAAACACTTGAAGAAATTGGCCTGGGAGAATACTTTATGAGGAGGACCCCTCCGGGCAACTGAAGCAACCCCAAAAATACATTACTGGGATCCGATCAAACTAAAAAGCACAGCCAAGAACACAGTAAGTAAAGCAAGCAGACAGCCCTCAGAATGGGAGAGTGTATTTGCATGTTATGCTTCTGACAAAGGTTTAATAACCAGAATCCACAGAGAATTCAAACTTATTAACAAGAAAAGAACAAGTAATCCCGTTTCATTGTGGGCAAGGGACTTGAACAGAAGCTTCTCTGAAGAAGATGGGCACATGGTCTACAGACACATGAAGAAAAGCTCATCATCTTTAATCATCAGAGAAATGCAAATCAACACCACTTTGAGATATCATCTAACTCCAGTAAGAGTGGCTCACATAACAAAATCCCAAAACTACAGATGTTGGCGTGGATGTGGAGAAAAGGGAACACTTCTGCACTGGTGGTGGGAGTGCAAGCTATTTTTTTTTAAACTTTTTAATAATAAAATATTTTTACTATTTTAAATATCAGGTATGTATACATATCATATTAAGAAGAAAATAGAAACAACTTCCTAACCTCAAAATTTGATAATTTTCCTAACAGTCCTCTTTTCAACTTCTATAGTATTAATAGAACCTCTGTAAGTTGACCACCCAAGGAACTATAACAGACTGGCTAACATACAGAGGTGGTCAACATGAGGAACTAGGCCTACTGTACTGATTGTACAGTTGGTGCATGTCTGGTCTATTAACTTAAGGAGGTTGTTAAGGTAAGGAAGTGGTCAGCTATGGAGGTTTTACTGTTTTACAGTTGATAATGTTGCTTAACAGATAATAAGAAGTGGAAAGACTGATTTTTGGATTGAGTTTTGCTTTAAGCTAAAAACAGTGGCTGATAGTTTAGGGTTTATAGTGTAGTTTGGCTTTTGGGTTTAGAAAGTCATAATTAGACTGCAGTTACTGAATGTGATTCCGGACAAGAAAAAGAACATCATTTAGTTTCCTTGTATTTAACTATATAATAAATAATACCAACAATAATTATCTTACAATGTTATTTGGAGAAATAAGTAACAAATATAATAAAATAACTGGACCAAACTTCATATTTAATAAATGAAAGCTTATTATCATTATAATAGATGGGCAAGCAAAAAAATTTATAAGGAGTGAATTTATTACAATGTCATATATGAGATCTGACTGAGAGAGGATACCCGAGAGGGGCGAGATCTGGGAGAATAGGTCTTCTCAAGGAGACCTCAGGGATGCACCTGCAGGGTCCTCTCCATGGTGACTCAGCTCTTGGAAATTTGTGGGCTTGACATCCTGGAACCTGGAAATTTCCAAGTTCTGTGAAATCCTGTGGTTCTGTAGGGGCTGGACTAGCATCTC